>BGPR01003685.1:4358-40146 GCA_013235015.1 Araneus ventricosus
AAAACATTAAATTAGCTTATGATATTTAGAAAAGTGGCAAAGCAAATAAAAGAGCATTGCTCCTCTTTAATGCCTAACTACCATTTTCTTGTTGCCCCTATTTCCATTTCCTCTGTTTAAAGAATTCTCATTACTGTTCTTACCTCATGTTTTATTCATTAATCAAGTACTTTCTTCCATTTCTTTATTTTCTCCCAATTTATGCAGTTGTAGAGTGTCAAATATTTTATGAAGTACTTATTACAGACGTTATTTGCCCAAGAGTTGCTCGAAGTTGAAACTTTTTACTTTTATTAAACTGTAGATCATAGATCATGTTTCTTAAAATTTTATTCCATTTTATGTTTTTTTTCCATGACAATCGTATTACAGTCTCATTAAAAAATTATCTTAAATTGATAGGGAAGTAAAAATTATCTCAAGAAATGCAGGAAAAAAATAATGAATAAGAAATTCATCTTAAATTTATACGGAAGTGAAAATTTTCTTAGACAATATAGAAAAAGTAAGAAATTAGGAATTTATCTCAAATTGATAAGAAAGTAAAAATTGTCTCAGCGAAAATAGGAAAAATAAGAAATAAGGAATCCATCTCATATTGATAAGGGAGTAACAGTTATCTCAGGAAATACAGGAAAAAATTATGTCAGGAAATAAAATATTGAGTCATAATATTAAACAACACATATTTCTAGTTACTCCAAAATGGATTCAGTTCCAATAGCATTAAACTCAATGATTTTTTCGTATGAAATAAACATCACATGCAATAGAAATTCATATTCAGAATTACATATTACTTTCTATAATGCAGTGAGCTCATGCTTACACGATGCACGTCAATTGCGTCAACAATTTAATTTAGCAATCCATTGCGGATCTTGCATTCGTTATGTCTGAAAACAGAGCAATACTCCGTAACTCCGCGCATAGAAATAATTCAAAATTCTGATTAGTTGAATTGTCAGGGAGTGTAAAAGTAAAGGGAAATACAAATGCGTGTCAGACTAAGATATACAAGTATGAAAACAAAAGTACTAATGAAGGGTGAAATGCCATCGTAAACTTAAAGAAGAATATATGCAGAACGCAAGAAGGATTCCTACACAAAACACAAAAGGATATGCAAAATAGCACTGACTGAATACATGACAGAGTAAAGTGAATAAAATATTTAATAAAAATAATGAAAAGATCTATGCAAATAGAATCATAACGACATGTAAAAAACTCAAAAAGGGTGATTTGGTTGGTATTCTAATCAGGTTTGAAAAGCTGGCTTTTGGTATTGCTAACAATGTGATGCATTTTGACCCTTGAACAGGGCTTGTGTGCCGCTCTCTGAAATCCAGCTAGTTGGAATTGCGATTCTGGCTTTCTTATGTGTTAAGAGGATGCAAGAATGCAATCTATACCATAGTGAATGTTGAAATTGATTCCTCAACCTCCTAGTTTTTTTTGTGTTGGCTGGATTGAATCTATGGAGGTATTTGGAAAAGAATTCGTGGAAAAAAGAAAATGATGTCTTCCGTTACCCAGTACCACAAACGGGCGCTGACTTTTGGAAAGATGTAATAGAGGAGTCATCTTGCATTGCTTATGTAACTTTGGTCAGTCATCAGCATAATGCTACGGAGAGGATTTCAGAAATTATCTTGGTAACTCTATTGAAGGATGCGAGTTTCCGTTAATTTGCGTGGTTGATATATTATTATACTTTAACCCTTGCTGGAACATAAGAAATGTGACTTTGACTTTACTAAAAATGAAACGAAGATGGGTTTTCTGTAAATATTTATTCTGTTTCTTTTTTCATGGATAGACTTGAAAATGTTAAAAAATACCGTAAGATTTAAATTCAATGAAATGATAATTATATTCAGATTTTACTTTTCTGAAAGGATTGGATTTTGCAATATTATATTTTAAACTATGGTTCTTGCAATGTTTTGTGTCATTATCATTTAAATTAATTAGTTAAGATGGAGTGAAGTATACTAAGCATGAATGTGTTTTTTAATCCAGCGTGTAAAATTACCGCTTCGCAATAGTTTTCCACTATTTGATATTAACAATATTTAATAAAATAATTGGATCGATTGTACTTAGGAAATAATTCTACAGCAAAAAAATACATGGAATTTTGCTGACCATTACCGATTTAGGTTTAATTAACCGAATTCTAACAATTATATAAAAATCATCGTACTCAAAAATTTCCGTTTTCAAAAATTGGTATCAAAGAATCATTTGAAGAATTCCAAACATTTTCAGCAATAAATTGTATTCTTCTATTAATACAATTTCATTGAAACATATATAAAGTAATCGATATAGGCAAATAATTAAATCCGAAAGGAAACAGAATTTAATGACATTTGTTTTTCATTTATTTGTATGTTTGATGCTTGGTGTTATCATTTATTTGAATGTTTACGCAAATATAGCATTTCGTTCATAGTTAGCTTCAATCTGAAAAAATTAGTATACTTTGGAGTTGGTTAGGGTCCTTTTAATCGTGTATGAACATTCAAAATAACCTTGATGAGTAACAGTTATCTGTATTTTCTATAATTGTCTGTGAGAGTCCAAAATAACCATTCACTCATCACTGTTTTAGAGAAAGAATGGTTTGAAAAAATATGTTTATGCACATTTCACCAGCAAGGAACACTTTTAGTGCACAATTTACTTCATATACGGATCGTCACTACAAAAACGCAATAAATCGCAAAGCACAGGAAATGCGACGTCGTTGCTTAACTGGCAGTTATAGCCTTTATTAGCGCTCCCCAAAAATGACATTTCCGAATTCCCAACGTCTGCATTCGATTCGCCGTTTTAACCGTAATGTTCATTGGTCCCCATCATGGGCTACATGCAGCCGAATCGGGCATTACAATTTCATGAGATCGGACATGTGCTTTCGGAAACTGGGGTAAAGAGGGGGAAATCCGGTCATAATGATAATGAAAAGGAGCAGTAAAAAAATTATGAGGAGTTCCTCCTAATTGACCGAAAAGATTTTTATGACCGTTATTTAAGGACTCGCTTCATTTGCATATTGGGCTAGTTTTCATGTGAGTGATTACCCTTAATTGCGTGTGAGAGGGGAAATCGGAGCTGTAGTGATATTGCTGGGAAGTACCTGCTCCCTCTCTCTTTTAGATGGTGGGAATGAAATTTTGTCTTTGTTGGTTTCGTTTCATTATACTTGGGGTTGGGAATATCTCTTTTCGTTTAAGTGTTATTGTGTTTCGGGGAGTAATTGAGAGTGTTTGTTAAACTGTGTGTGGTGATTTTTTTCTTTTGTCCGACATTTTTTAGCGGATCGAAGTTTCAATAATAGCTGAGAAGAAATCTGTATGCGTTTCTGTACGAAATATTGAGGATATTTGATTATGTTATAAATTTTTTACGCACAAAAGATAACTGCTAAAACCACCGAATGTATCGGCGAAAACATTAGTTTTATGAAAAAGTTTATTTTTAGAGACATAGTTTGAATAGAAATCAGAGACAAAATTAAATAAACAGCTCTTAACACTCAGTTTTTTTTTCTCTGCGTATTGGATGGGGTAGCTAGGATTTTTATAAAACGTTAAAGCAAAGTAGGTACCCAATGTTAAATTTCAGTTTATTATATATATAGATATCAATTATCAAATCAGTTCTGGGTAATGAAACATATAACACAATAATAAGCAATTCAAGCTATACTCATATAAATCACCTACCTTTGCAGACCTGAAAAACCTAGCTACTAAATTAGATCATTTTGCATACAGTGGTAGTACAATGCTAGTTGTGATATCAAATTAGAGAAGTTGAAACTAAATCAGGTTGTTAAGTTTAAATACATTTTATTAATAAATGATTAATTTAAGTATTACTGTCATAATATGAATTAATCGTATTTTGGATGCACATATTCAATATAAAAATACAAATAAAAGATAAATGTAGCTACGCATTCATATGAAAATAACATTTGCCGACTTTGAAAAATACACAATATACTGAAAATGAAAAATTGGAGTAAACGAGAGCTCTCACACATTTCGTTATTTTTTTGTGGTTGTCAGGCTTCTGCCTTTTTGACAAATCAGATAACTTGAAACACATTGTTGAAGAAACAGATTACACCGCCACACCAATCTTACAGAAGTCACTCCTTAATGACTCTCATAATTGAAAAATGTAGAAATTAACCGCCACACACATCACCAAAGATCACTTTTTATGCAGAAATAAATTGCCACACTTATCACCAATAGTTTAGCGATTACTTTTTATGACATTGCTGATGAAAGTGCGGATTTTACCGCCTTGTCATTCACAATCTGTGATCAATTGCAGTTTCTACATTTTAAACCACACTCACTTTCTTTCTGCGTTAACCCAGAACATTGGATATTGGGTAATACTGTTATCCTTCAACATAGACGAGAACTTCAATCGCTGGTCTTGAAACTTCGTTGGAGAACGCACAAAACCATTTTTTTAAAGATATTATTGAAATCTCAGTTTTCTTTATTTTACTTCATTTCTTCTTATGTGATCATTTCTAAAAAATTCTTCAGCACGTCTGAGAGGCCGAGAACCGAAGGAATTCAAAATCCCAACGGACCTCCAGACGTGCGTCGGTTACTTTCAATGTAAAAAGGCAATCTAATTCAGACAAAGGAAAACGCCTCCAGTGAAGCGCCAGAACCAAATAACATCTAAATTCATCCGCAACAAGATGGCGAGGAAATAATCCCGTTGAAAAATTTGAATTTAAAAATTAATAAAGTTGAAACCTTAATGGAAACAACAACAAAAGTTAAGACAAATAATATTTAAATCGAATACAAAGTAAATAATTAAGAAAAATTTAGATATTTAATGAAACGGCTAAAAATTATCGTTTGAATTTCAAAAATTGTCGAAGTTGCCACAAGAGATGAAAGAAACTTTGGTGGCTAAGAATTAAATAATTAAAAATACTGACAAAGCCGAAAAAAGATGTAGATGCAATTTTTGCAATCTAACAGTGCGCATCACTAATCTTACTTGAAATCCTTCAAGTCAAGGAATTGAAGTAAGATTTGTGACATCTCATTTTAAAATCACACATAAGCTGCCCAAACACATATCTAAGAATTCTCCGGTGAGAGGTCCGGTGTTCATGCTGACCAGGTAGGCAGGTTTATGTGATGATGGCATAAGAATTCGCCCAACTTTCTCAACCTACACACTTTAACTATATTCGATTCGATAACTAGCTCGAATTTCTTCGAAATACTAAGGAGCTAAACAAAAAATGCGTCATATTGTTAAAGTATACGAGAAAGTCGAGGGAAGAACACTGCAGCTGGTTTCTTTTGTGTTTATAAGATACAGTAAAACCTGAGTTAACTGAAATCGGTTTAACCGAAACCCGGTTTCTCCGAAATGCCTCTGGAATCGCAAATCCAAAAAACACGTACTGTACTGCACGGAAATAATCGCGAAGGCGAGACTCTTTTGCAACTATATCCCCATTTTTTTCTTTTAAGCCTCCCTAAGAAGGTCAATGATTAATTTTAGAATTCTGAAATTAAAATTAATGGGCATTAACAATATTAATTACGATACTGTTTACCAGTGCCTGGCGCATTGCGCATGACAAATGTTTAACTTGAATAAAGAACATAAGTGTAACCTACAAAGAGAGTTTTGAATATGTTTTGCACTCAATACATTTCAGAATTATATATTGTAATTAGATACAAAATAGTAGCAGATGCTCATAGCTTAGTCGAAAATATCGTTATCCGAAACGGTTCTCCTTCTTTAGTTCGGTTAACTATTGTTGTACTGTAGTTCAATTATTTCTTAACTCCAATTACATCTTCTTTATTTTGCAATTTTCTTGTTTTGATTTGTTCTGCATTTTACTGCGGATTACTGTGTGCAAAGATGAAAAGATAAAGCGTGTCGTACTCCAAAGGATATATTTCACTAGCAATGGATTTCGTGAAAACATCACTTTCATCCAAAATTTTAATCCTTAGTTTTATTCAGAAATTTTTAGAGCCAAAACAATCTGCTATTGATTTCGGAACAAACTGAGCTTACTTACTTTTAAAAAATAAAAGTTAAAATATATGTAGAAAAGAATTTGCCATCGAATCAATTTGTTTCAATGATTCATTAAGAAATAAATTATAACATGTAAAGTACATGCATGATATATGTGACAGTTTCAATATATCAGAAGCAATTCAATTTAGTTACCCGCGATTAAATTTAGAATTAAACGTGACGTTTTATAATATTATCACATCTCTAAATATAAGCATTAAGTTAAACACCAGCAGTTATGATTTCGTGCGCGTTCCATAAATATTTAAGCGTAAGGATTGGGTTCTCAAACGTATCTAAAATCAAACATATTGCTCCAATAATATTTAATATTTTGTGTACTTAGTAAACAGGCGAGTTTAATGCAATATAATTAAAGTTTTCGCTGCTCCATGATGCCACAACGTAGGTTCGGTATTCCTCATCAGTCCTGTCATGATATGATATCGCCTATCTCCTGCAGGTTTATTAAATTAGAATTTCACTGCCAAACACCGTAAATATGTTTAATTAATTCTTGTTTAATCCCTTATCGTTGGAAAACTCGAGATAATTATAACTCAGATTTCAAGTTTTACTCAATAGGTTGCTTTTCACAGCAAAAAGATTGAGATAAAAAGGTTTTGGATATTTCAAATATTTTATGGTTACCGAAAAAATATTTTCTTAATTAAAGCATGCATTATTACACATTATTTATGATTCGACATTCTCTGATTATTAAGTTATTGCAAAACCTAATTCTTTACGATTAGAAATTTAAAAACGAATCTCGTTAAATCGGCGTTTATTTAAAAGCCTAGTTCTATTGAAATCTTTTTTACGAGTTAAAGAGCAACGATTTCAAAATACTAAATTTTTGATAGATAATTCTTTCACACATTTACGTCACTAGTTTTAAAACGTGATTTCCGATGAGAGTGAGACCAAAGTAAAGAGGATAAGCAAATATAGAATTCATTAAATTACAATAATGCTATTGTAAATTTCGTTCTAACGATAAACAATAGCCGGAAGTAAAGTGATGAAAGCAGCCAAAATTTTATTGTCAAATGCTTCAGCTGAAACGTTGCAGAAAAACAAAGCAGATAAATATATTTCTCAAATGCCAACCCAAAAGAACGCTATAACGGCAATAGAGATTGCAGTTCCAATCCCACTTGGTATAGCATATTTAACCATGTCAATGAGTCAAGCACTCATGATAAAGGTTAAGTGTGATGTTTTCTGTTGATCAAAATGACCGTGGAGCATCCTCGTAGTGGCTGAGGTAGAATCTCTAATATATATTGATAGGTTACCTTTCAAGGAAAACTAGCCCAGATTTGTGTTTCACTTGGAGGAAAACCCGGAAAACCTGCAGCAGCCAACCAGACCGCAACGAACAAATTGTTGCTAAATCATGCATCGATTAACCAGTTTCTGAGTGATACTGGTTATGAGCCCAGTCAGAGGATAGAACTCTTACGGCCTTATTCACCATCCATGGTTAAATCCTGATCAGCGGTTAAAAGGGAATTTACACGAACAAGCGAATGCTGACCGAAATGATCGGCTGGATGTATCCCCTAACTGGCGAGTTGGCGAGAAACTCGTTTGGCTCGATGGCTGAGGGTAATTTTAAAAATCGCCAACAACAGAGAAATTGAGATACCATGCCAATATAGCAACCCAATAAAGTATACATTTGGCAATGCATTTCTGTTACCTTTCGCATTATTATAGCAGAACCATCATTTAACCGCTGATCATGGTTTAACCATGGATGGTGAATAAGGCCGTCAACCTTTTCCCTTCAATTCCAGTTTCTCAGTCATACTATGGCACTGGTGAATACGGTTTCAGTTAAAGAAATATACTGCAAATACACTGTTGGTGCCATTCAGAGCAGAGAGAAACCTCAGCAAAAGTATGCCGCTTAATGGAGTAACGTGTTCACGTGAATCTATACCAAACCACATGTCGCGTTCATCAAACCATTGGAATCCATTGCTCATTCTGCAATAGGAAAATGATTATCCGTCGCATCTGAGTGTAAGACAGCGTGCGATTAAATGTAGGTACTTTATCATGGTACCATAGGTACTTTTATCATGTGACTGAGATATAACGTTCTGCACTCCAGTTGCTAAATGACTGCCATGAATCTTATCTTATTGGAATTTCTTTTATCAATAGTGGTAGATTTATTTAAAAAATATTTTGAATGTCATTAAACAATTAAATAGCTTTCGTTTTAGAAAATTATTATTTTAAAGTATGATTTGTGTGTGTGAAACAGTTGGACTCCTTGAATGTAAATAATCTTCTTTGGAGTAAATAAGTTTTGCAATCAATTAAAGAAAAAATGAGTGGAAAATTGTAATATACATCCTACAATTGCATAATATAAAAATCTTCAAGATAATGAAGAGTTTTTAAGCAAACATATGCTACAATAGGATATATAATTCAAACATTTCTCTCAAAAAATTAAAACATAAAATTAGAACAATCAATGGCATTTACATGCTGGAAGAAAAAGGCGTAATGATTGTTGTTCAATCAATTCCAGACTTGCTTTTGTGCTGTAAATCACTCGGGTGTGGCATTTTATTCTTTCACTTTATTCGTCCGTATTTCATGTTCGTTGCATCTCATGGTAAGTCGCTACATCCCTCGGATCCAATGAAAAATGAGTTAAGGGGCCGAAGCAAAAAAAGAGCACCCAGGAAGAAAACGAAATGTTAAAAGAAAAAGTAAAGGCTCAAAAATTTAGCTGGAGTCGAGAATTTTTATTCCACTATTAGTTTACTAGCGATAAACGATCTCGAGATAAAAGTCGGTGGAAAAGAGAAGAAAAACAAAAGAAGTTTTTCAAAAAATACAAATAGTGTCTTCGGGCTTTGTATAATACATAAGAGTTGAGGCGAGTCTCCAATGATAAATGAGCTTTTAAACAACGTAAGACAAAACCACTTTTTTCAAAAAAAGGGATGGGCACTTGCGAGTGACATTCTTCGGAGAGAAAAATGCATGGCGAAAAAAATTACACGCGACAGTGAAGGAGAGCTGAAAGAGGAAAAATGTTTACTCTTCGTCAGTGGATGAAACGGGAAAGGCTTAATGAAATTTTTAAGTAAATGAAGCACCGTGTCTGTTCCCCGAATTAAATTCTCTAACTTCACAGTTGAAAATTGTTTTGAAGACGTAGACGGGCGAGTTTGTCCACTTATCATCGGGAAAGGACGTTTAAATTAAATGGGAAAGTGTTTCGCTTTGCTTTAATTTCGTTTTCACGTGAAAGAAAAATGCATGGAGCAGGGAAGGACATCCTTCATACTTATGAGTGCGGGAATCTGCTTTATCACGAATTCAGAATTAATTTACTCAGAGCTTCATTGTTGAAAAGGGACGGTTTATGATGACGCAAGGCAATGCATGTGCGCATTTCTTTTAAACTGCAGAAACAATTTGTTCCAGGCTTTGTAAGTTAAGGAAGTAAGGAAATGATTGATGAATCCTTTGAAAGTTTTTCATGGTTTTAGTTAAATATGAAACTGGGTAAAGAATACTACTATTTTGTACAAGCGTTTCATCAGAATAGCGGGTGGTGTTAAATCTAATTTCAGTAATTAAGAGTATAAAGATGTAAATTAATGTGAAATTAAACAGGAAAAAGAATTAATGCCGCTCAAATTTAACTGGTGAAACATAGTAGATCGGTCGATGTTTAACCCAATCGGGTCGATACTTAATAACTGTAACACTCAAATTTTATTCCATGCACATGAAGGGTGTCTTTTGTTAAAATGCATTCTTCTAAAATGATTTATTCTGCTAAATACGGTAGGGTAGTTTTCACTAATGTGTTAGAGAAAATCCAAAGAAACACTAAAATTATGCTTGAGACAAATAGTCTACGTATATTAGATATGTCTGATTTTTTTTTAAATTTAAGTTTGGTTTCACGTAAAAAAAAGTGCATGCATCTTTTATACTTATGAGTAGGGGAATCTTCTTTATCACGAATTCAGAATTAATACACTTGAATCTCCATTCTTGAAAACTGTTTATTTATATGAAAATTAATAATAGGATCTAGATCTTCTTTAAGGAAGAAGATAGATATTTCAAAAATAGAATGAAAACTCATTTTTCGCACAGCGCCAATATCTATTTCGGCATAAAAATTGATCTAATTTATAATTTTAAATAGTTTGTCACCTAAATTATTAAATTTCCAAGCGAAATTTCATATATATTTTAAGTTTGAATAAAGAAAACATATTGTTCAAGATAAAAAACAAATATTTATGATTTCATAATAAATTAAAGATTAAGGTTTGTCTGAACAGTAACCATCTACTGAATATTATGGAAATTTTCGTCTCAGAAAATTGAATCATTTTAAAACGCATATTTTATTTCATAAAATCAATTTTAATATATAATAAATAAAAAAGTAAATCATTTTCAACAATATCCTTATTTTTAATGCATATAACGGGTATTTTGATCGCATACTAGTATATGTATCACATTTAATAGAGTAGTTTTTATTAAATAATAAATAAAAAAAGCAAGAAAATCATTCATCACGGCTTTTATTTCAACCTTTTTATATCCTATCTTACATGCAAAAATTGATTGCTTACTGCTCGGAAAAATAATTATTATTCTTCATTGGCTCCAAATAAAATCTACTTAGTTGGTAAATTACATTTTTCATTTTATCCAAGATTTCCTTAAATATATATTGTTTCAAAAATGCCTTAGTTGGAAAATTATCACTTGTGAAAGCAATGCCATCTTGAACTTAGTTTGAATATCTTATTTCTTTGTTGACAAGAATTCAATCGAATAAATTTACAGTTAGTAAGTTTCTCGGCTCAGTGTGACGCCTTGGAAAATTCGAGACTAAGATATAGAAGGAAATACATTTAGGAGATAATGAAACATTTACTAGCTTTTCATTTACGAAATGCTTATTCCTTTTGCAAATGAGAGAATTCTATTGTTCGGAAAACAAATAGTTGAATGAATTAAGTATTGTTTTGAAAGAATTATGACAAAGTTACATCGAGATGCATTCTGAGAGAAGTTTTCTTTTCTTCTTTCCATGCTGTGTGCAAATTAAAACAATGGTGCTATCGGTAAAAGAATATTTTGTTTAAAAATATAAAACGGTTCCAACTATCTTTTTGTTGATTAATGGAATTATTTGTTCAAAAATAATCAACTGTTTTATTAGAAAATCATTAGTGTAACAATTTACATAAAGGGATTTAAAGGAAAGATGATATTCAAGAAAGAAAATATTTGTGTCTCGCAAAATATAAATTAAGATAATTCATTTGAACGATTTACTATTTAAATTGTGAGAATAATCGAAAGCGCGTTTTCACATGTTATGCGATAATTTTCGTAAATCGAAGCAGTGCAAAAGTGTACTGTAACGTCATCTTTCTTACTTTTCAAAGAATAAGTAAGAAAGCGAATAAGGAATGAAAAGTAAATTTATACGCTACAGTTAGTTTATGACATCTTTAATTATACTCTCAGCAGACAAATTAGATAGTTTAATAATGACTAAATATTATTAGTAGAGCCTACATTTGAGCTCTTTAATTTAATCTTACATTTCTCAATGATTTGAATTTTATTCAGTATCATTTTTGCTTTTTTCAATTAATTTTGGATATGTTAATAATTATTTATTTACTATACTTTGAATTGGAGAAAAAAAAGATTTTCAGTAAAGGAATTTCAATTAAGAAATTGATTGTTTTTAATGAATTAATTTTAGTTGAAAATTAGGCACAAAATCAAAAATTAATTAATTTTCCTATATTTCTTTTACTCGTATAAATAGATTGAAAAAACTATTGTTGAAAAATAAAAATAAATAAATCTTACAATGTAGGGTAATAGATAAAGTAAATAATAATTTTATATTATTTATTGAAAGAAAATGCATACTACAGAAAATACATTTACAGTGTTGCACGACACAAAATGAATATCAGTAGAGCAAAGGTTTCAAATTTGTGAACATTAAATGGCTTTAAAACATTAAACGACTTAAAAACATTAAACGGCTAAAAACTTTAAAGGACATATTTATAAACATCAAGGTTTTAGAAAACTTATTAAAAATTTATAAAAAATTTATATAAGGAGAAATTATTAATTTAATTAAATTTAACGAATACATTCTCAAATAGTTTTTCTGATTCCAGAAAGTGTTGGTCGACACAGCAAAATGAATATGCATATCAATGCAATCACACAAATATTTTCATATTAAATATTCAATAAATTTCTCCTCTTATCAGCAATTTTGAAACTAATCAACTATCATTTTTTATCTTAAATTACTTCGTGTGTTATCGCATATTAACATTTTTTTTGTTTGTTTGTTCATTTCCTTGCATATATAGAGGTTGAGAACAAACTTTTTTCCTGATTCTAAAAAATTATTACTCAAAAACTGTCAGATATGTATTTATTTTTGAATTTGTAAATACTATAATTAAATTTCTAATGAGATAATTACCTTAGCAAATTTCAGTGCGTACCCCCTATGTAGATTGAAGAATGTCAAAGCGGTATTCTTGTTCTCGCCACGTGTTGTACAACATTTATTCTTAACACTAGACATGCATCTGTTATTCCAGTTTTCAAAATTTCAATATCACGAACTTGTGTGGCAAATATCCATAACAACGTTTAACTTTAACAGAAATAGCTTATTTGATTTCATGGAACCACAAAACGCATTGAGCTTTTTCCCTCATTGACGCCATTTCTTTAAATATTAAATTAGATTCACTGTTTATGTTTATGGATTAGTTGTGCCATCTATTCAATGATAAAAAAATTAAGAACAGGGCTATGCAACGATCAGAATGTTATTTTACTATCTTCAACGGTTATTTCGTGATAGCGTTTTGTATTCATCGAAATACTTTGTGGTCACCCTGTATTATATATCTGAAATTTCGCATCTTAATAGTTTAGAATGGTTGGATAAAATAACGCACATTACATCACCTAACTTATAAAAAATTCAGAGTTTCCATGATTTTCATAAGAACTCATATCCCAATGTTTTCGTAATAGGATTCAAACCAACGATTGCATTTTTAAACAGCCTGGGCAAAAAGCAATCCAGTTATTCCGCTAGACTCGGCCTGCAGTTCCGAACTGCAGTGTGATCGAATAAGTAAAATGTTTCGTCAAAAACGAAAATGCGTTCTCTTTTCTTCCGAATCTCTAAATTTCGAACTCAAAAACTCGCTTTGCATGGAAATTTTTCATTTCTAGATGTAAGCATGCACAAAATGCATTTCGATGCGTAAACTAAATGAGCTTGTTTCTTTGAATAGAAGAAAACTGAAAATCCATTTTGCATTTTCGGAGCGGCTATGATGATGTTATATTTCATGGCGAATCTTTTTCTCTTTTTCCGATTCTTTTTAAAGTTACGTTTTCTAGTTTTACAGCCGCGGATTGCGAGGGCGTTTTTTTCTCTGTTGCGATGAGTGAATGTTTCCCTCAAGTGCTGTGAAGGGACTTTAGTTTTATGTTGTCTGTGTCCGTTTCGTATTTCCCTTATGACTTCTATGCTTTCAGAATAACAAAACAAATGGCTTAGACATTGAAAACAAATCATTTTCTTCTGTAACAATGTTGCTCTATGTTTCCCTTGGCACTTAAGTAATACTTTGAAAATGAAATTCTTAGAAACTCAAACTGTTATTTGGTTATTTTATAAGTACTATCCCAGCGTTTCTGAGCTTGAAGGAAAATAAATCGTCTTAGTTTTTTTACATAACTGTGGAAATTTCTTGGTGTTATGCTTATAATTAAAGTTATTTTTAGTCCTACTAATGAATACTCCCTTACTCGTCCAAACTTAGTTGTCCGATTTGCATTTTCTCTCCTATTATAGAAAAGATCAAATTCAAAGTTGCGAAACTTGGCTTATATACATAGTCGAGTCACATTATTATGACCGCCTATTTAATAGCCGGAATAGCTCTTGCCGCCAAAACAGCAGTTAAGCGGCGGGTCTTGGACTCAATGTGTGCTTGGAAGGTGGCGACAGGTATCTGTGACCATGAGAACAGCAGAGCACCACATAACTCGTGAAGATTCCGAGGTGGAGGGTCTTTCTGTCTGTCGATCGAGATGTTCCCACAGATTTTCGCAAGGGTTAAGATCTGGGGAATTTGGAGGCCGGGGTAATATCTGGAACTTTTCATCATGCTCCTCGAACCATGCACGGACAATTTTGGACACATGGCATGTGGCATTATCCTGTTGAAACACGCCATCATGTACGTGATCGACAACGATGGATAAGCAATCACAGCTATTGAGGGTACCTTCCACAGGAATTAGTGGACCTAAAGCATGCCAAGAAAACATGCACCAGACCATCACACTGCCCCTTCCACCTTGTTGGGGCCCAACAATGGTTTCTGGAAGTTTGTTTTCTGATGTCTTTTGGCGAATATGCCAGCGCCCATCGATCCGATGCAGTAGAAAACGAGATTCATCTGGAAAAGCAAACTTTTCCCACTGTTCTAGGGTCCAATGTGTGTGTTGTAATGCAAATGCATGACGTTTCTTGCGATGGACGCTTGTCAACATTGGTGCTGAAATCAGACGTCTGCTGCGAAGGCCAATACGCAATAGAGTGCGTTGCACAGTTGTCCTGGATAGCTTTCTGGTGCACTGCTGATTCATTTGGGCCGTCAATGTATCGACGGTAGCGCTTCGATCGCTCTTAACCAGGCGTCCACTCCTGTCATTAATGGCCCGTGGTGCCCCACAGTTTGCACGCCTGGACTGCACACCCTCTTGATCCTTCCAGTTATTGTACTCATTCACTACGTGAACACTTCACAAAAGCTGCGGTTTCAGAAATTCTGCCGCCGCGTGCTCTGTATCTGATGATCGTACCCTTAAATCGCGTTACCTACCCATTACAGCAATTATTGCTATGCGAACATGTACTCTGAAACCACCTTTATATGCCTTCCAACAAACAGGTTTCTCAGTCTTACCTGTGATTGGCCACAACTGTATTTACGTCAACCTGCGTGGTGGTCATAATATTGCGACTCGACTGCGTATTTGGCAATACATTTTTTTAACACATGCAGTTGCAATTTACTAATTGAAAATGGGAAATTAGGTCGCCATATTTGATTTTGATTTCTCGTTTCTCGAACAAGTTTATTGACAGGCACGACCGTTTTATTAATGTTTTTTTTCTGAAAACTTCAATTAAAACATTAATCTATAGTTAATTAAGGAGTTATCAAAGAAACTAGGACGAAATTTGTCCTGTGCCCGCTTCTTATTTCCCTTTTTACTTCTGTGCTTTAAGAATAAAAAAGAAATGGCTTAGATATTGAAAACAAATCAGTTCTTTCTATAACAATGTTGCGCTATGTTTCCCTTGGCACCTAAGTAATACTTTGAGAAAGTTAAATTCTTAGATTCTCAAACTATTATTTGGTTATTTTATAAGTACGATCCCAGTGTTTCAAAGCTTGATGGAAAATAAATCATTTTAGCTCTTTGCCATAACTGGGGACATCGCTTGGAGTTACCCAATCAAATTTTTTTTAAAATTTTATCCTGCTAATAAATAATCCATCCTTCCAACCTTAGTTGCCCGATTTGCTTTTCTCCTCCTAATTTAGCAAGGAACAATTTCAAAGTTGAAGAAACGTGATTTTTATACTTGGCAATATATCTTTTTACACGTGCACTTACAATTTTCTAATTGAAAATGGCAAATTAAGTCGCCGTATTTGATTTTGGTTTCTCGTTACACCAACAAGTTTATTTACACAAACGAGAATTTATTGTTATTTGTAAAACCTTCAATTAAAGCATTAATTTCCGGTTAGTTGAGGAGCGATCAGATTAACTAGGATGGAAGCAACTCAGGGTATACTACATAAAATCGAATTTAGTCGGAAAATATGTCCCATATACAAAAGACCGTTTGGATAGAGCAGTTACCTCCCTTCGGCATTCAGAAGTCAAAGACACAACATAACAGCACCGTACATTTAATTATTAGGCTTACTAGGTATTATAAAACTACTAGCAGGACCTGCAGGGTGTTGCCCGTGGTATCATGACTTCAACAAAATATAAAAAGGCCCTCAATGACAAAAAATAAAGTTTTGAAAACGCCCACTTCTTTTTCTTCTCGAAAATGACATTTTTACACATACTGTAGGAAAACAGTACCGAGTACGTTAATCCAAAACAATATTAAAAAATTACGATGTGAAATTTATTAGACCGCAAGCAAATAGGCGAGGCAAAGAATATGTTTAGACACTGCTGAATATAATAATCGAAGTACGTAATTCAATAAATATATCTTCTCCGCGCAAAACGCGGGGGTATATGACGTCACCTACCGCGAGGAAGGTCACGCACCAATCAATGAGGTTGTAACAATGCATGCTGGTTACGTTTTACTTGGTAGAAAGCTTCATTTCGGCTCTGCAAGAAAAGACGTTTCAACTGATCAATAAAAAAATAGTTTAAAATTCTAAGAAATAAGGTATTTTAACCGTTCTTGTTTTAAATCAGGGTCGAAAAATTACAGTTACTATCTTAAAAAAATTAGAAATGATAGCGTTATTAGAACGTCGATGCGCGAAAGCAAGAATGTAAAATGAAAAATTTCAGAGAAAAGTTATTATCTTTTGAAAATTTCTCAAAATTCACCGAATTACGTTAGAAGTTAAAAAACAAACTTTATAGGAACGGAAGTCGTTTGTTCTTTCCGATGATGTATCTATTTTCTTCTTATGATTTTTAGAAACGATGTAATGAGAAAATATGTACCGAAAATGACCCAAAACAACACAAAACATTAAATAAAAAAATTTTCTAGATTAAATTTTAAAATTTGGGCTTCGAGGTGCTTTGAGTCACAATTGCGACTACCTGTGTGCCAAATTTCATAGCTGTAAGTGCGATAGATTTGTTTGGACATCGCACGCATACACACAAACATTGCCTTTTATGAGTGTAGATTGAGTTTAGTTTTGTGCTTTTCCATACATTTCATAATAAATAAATAATGGATTCCTTGATTTTTGAGAATCAAGCATCTATTTTTGGGCAAGAAAAAATTGCAAATCTAAAGACAAAAAGTTGGACAGAAGGAAAGTAATTTAATATCTTTATTATGCACTATGTCATCTCTACGCGGCTTTTCAGAAGCCGAACTCGATGCACCAAAAACATTTTTCTAATTTTCCATAATTTCTCTAATTTTAAATTTATTTTATGTGTCCTGATTGAATTGCAAAAATACCTTGTTTCTCACTTCTAACAAAGTTTCGTGTTTTTAGCTTTAGTACGTCTTATAGTTTCTAAAGTTAACATTGATCACGAAATTACCTTATGCAAAAATTTAAATATTTTTTACTAATGTCGCATTCTGAGCATGCATGTAAAAGAAGCAAAATGCAGAAATTTTAACTTACATTACTGTTTTTCACAATTTATTTAACATGTTTCATGTCTGTATATTTTCAATTTGCAAAGATGGAATTTTGTATTCGATTTTTCACTCCGTGCCTCATGCAGGGGAAACTAGGGATACTTGACCCCTAGGGATACCTGACCCCACTTGATTTTCTCCAATTGTGAGATAATTGATAATTTGTGTGTGCCATTTTTATTTGACATTTGGCCATATGATCTATTGACGGGAATTTTTATTCCAGTCTAAAAAGCCATAATAATGGTGTTTAGGTAAATATGTTTTGGAATCCGAAAGTTAATTTTCCCTTTTTCATTCTTCAGTGGATTGGAAGTTTACACTTGAAGATATGATGAATTAAAATATTTCTAAGCATACTTCGAGCCAAAATTTGATATTCGATGTTATGCAGTTTCTTATTCGAGGTGGTTTAATTTTTAGATTAATTAGAAAAAATTAAGTTAGAGATAATTGACCCTACCAAAAAGTTACTGCATAATCGATTTTCGTCATTTCCTGGTGCGGTGGAGTTTGTCGCTATTATGGGAACTCAAATAATCTTGCTGGATGGCAACACTTCGCCTTGTTTATTGGCATAATTACTGGTGTTTTTGGTAGTTGAATTTTATATGAAAATGCTTATTTAAAAATAGTTTGTAAATAATTATTTAAGGAATAAAATTTCTTTTCAATGCGATAACTTCAATTAATAAAAAGAGGTAATATATTTAAAATTTTAAAAAGAATTGAAATTTATTCCATTTTTCTCGCTTGCAAATATATAATTTTTTTCATTTATTATTTTAATAAAAATCTTTTGCTCCAATTGTTTGTCATCGTTCGCTCTTATTTAACATTTCGTCATTTCGGTTCGGTTCATCTTTCTATTGGTTTGATTTTTCTCGTAGAATATATTTTCTTCTTTTGCTTTTGTTTCCATTATAATATTAGGAGAATGGAGAAAGTCTATTAAGCTTCTCCAATTTCTTGTTATGTACAACATTTTTTCGATAATTTCGTTTCATTTTGATGCTTTTCTGTTCTATTCTAATATTCCAAAACCGACAGTTCTTCAGTGTGCTAGTGACGTTGATAAGTAACATTGCTATAATATTTAACATAATTTTAAATCAATATTTTAATTGTTTATTTAATTATTTTGAATTGTTTTAACCTTATTTAATAATTAGATTTAGTTTAATGACTAAACTAATTCAATTTATTAACTAGATATTTATTAATAACAATTGCGTTTTACAGTTCACATACTACTTAATTTTTAATATTATTTTCATTAATATTTTTTGAGAATTAAGAAGCCTTCAATTCAGTAGCTGTAACCTTATATCTGAATTTCGCATACAAATAAATTATCGAAAGAGTTTAAGTATACTTTGCATGTAGGGTCAAGTATCCCTACCTTTAGAGTTACTTGACCCTAAGTGATTTCATGAAATATATTTATTTTGTAATTAAATGAGAAATCAATTTAGAATAAGTATATTTCTCATTTTTAAAGACAAATCCTTTTATCATGCTAACAATCAAAATATTCGATAAATATAATAAAAATTGAAACTAGGGTCAAGTGACCCTACTTTTCTCTACTGAAATTCTGAAATTGTGTACATTTGCGGCTTCCGGATGAAAATGCAATATTTTAATATTTTCAGAATTAATTTGTGGTGTACTGAGTATACTTACTATACTATTTACGATTCATCTAATTAAATTTTCATTCCATTTGAGAAGTGCCACCTGGTGGCTAATTTGAGAAAACTTAATTACAATATTCTATAATATTTATAATAACAAATACTGTAACACATTAATGACTGCAAAGTAGAAAATAATAAAAAATAAAAGTTTTTATATACATGTTTTTTACAAGTATACTAAAAAGTAAAAAAAAAAGAAAAATTTTATTTTCTGAAAAATTTGGTAGACAGAACTAGAACATAAAAACGTGATGTAATTAAAACAACGCTATAAAGATAAAAATCCAGACATTCATTTGCTGCCATAAAAACCAAAATATAGTATAATACGATTGAAATTTCAATTTGTTTGCAGTATTTGCACTGGCTCCAGACATTTTCATGGGTTTGTTTCACCTTCAATATTTTTTATAAAAAAATATTTTCCAATCTTCAGTACACTGCTAAAATCGTGTTTTTAATTTTTATTATTTGTTAAGTAAATTTAATAAGAAAACATTATTAAGATCTAGAGAAAAATCTGTAATACTTGCAGACGAATCTCAAATAGCTTTATATGTCAAACAGAAGCATTCATTTTGAAACAAGAAATATCAAATTCTTCTAAAAAGTTTATTCCTTGCGGCTTTATAAGAGTAAATATACAGGACTATTGTGTCCTAAGAGCTCTATATTTTGCTACCGTACAGTACCATGAAAGGGTCGAGGATTTACTTATTTCTTTTTGTATTTCTGTCTGGGATCAGTTCCCGTTGCCATCGAAACAAGACGGGTGGTAAATATCGGCTTATTACTTTTTGAGCATTTCCACTGACAGATGTCTGGTTACACCGATTCCGATGTGGAGTAATACCTATATTTCAGTTTTGTAATACTCTACATCCATTATTTCGTTTTTTAAGTATGAATACAGTAGATATGAGAAAAGGCTGTGGAAAACTACATTTTGCTCTTATTCATAAACGTTTTTGAAGTTGCTGCCATTAATATTTTTCTCATAAATTTCATATTAATTTAACTTTATTTACTACTTTCTTTTTTTATTTCTATCTGGAATCAGTTCCCGTTGCCATCGAAACAAGACGGATGGCAAAAATCTATTAATTTTATTACTTTTTGAGCATTTTCACTGACAGATGTCTGATTACACCGATTCGGATGTGGAGTAGTTAGTCCAGTAAACGAAGGGTTTGAAAAAAATAATAATATAGTTTTGGAAATTTGTAGACATGTTCGTGAGGAGCTTATGATGAACATACTAAAAGTCCTCAATCCTGCGAGGGTGAGCTCGCGACGCCATCTTGGCTTTAATCCCCCTTTTTTAGTTTCCCTTGAATATCTAGAAAACTACTCAGTTTAAAAATTACAAATTATTTACCAAATTAAAGAGCATAAAATTCCATACAAATACATACTTTTATTTTTCTTCCAGCATTAATAGTCTTGGAGATAATGGGTCTCAAAGGTTGCTGCCATCTTGAATTTCCTCCAACTTTCAGTTTTTCTTGAATATCTGGAAAACTATTCAAAATTTAAATTACATGTGAATTAACAAATTAAAGAGTGTGCGATTCCCTACAGATATGTACTTTGATTTTTCTTCAGGCTTTAATACTTTTTGAGATAATTGGTCTCAAAATGGATGAATTTGTAAAAAAATCTTAATTGATAGTACAATAAACGAAGAGTTTGAAGAAAAACAAAAAAAAAAATCAGATAGTTTTTAAAATTGGTACAAATGTTCTCGAGAGCCTCTTGCTGAACATAGTAAAAGTCCCCGATCTTGGGGTTGGAGCTCACGCCATCATCTTGGATTTCATCCCCCCCCCATTTTTAGTTTCTCCCGAATATGTCGAAAAATATTCAATTTTCAACTTATAATGATTAAAAAAATTAAAGAGCGCAAAATTCCCTACAAGTACATACTTTTTCTCCTACCAGCTTTAATAGTTTCCGAGATAATGGGTCTCAAAGTTTATCGCCATCTTGGATTTCACCCCCTTTTTTAGTTGCTCTTGAATATCGCAAAGTCTATTCAATTTTTAAATTACATGTAATCAGCAAATTAAAGAGAGTAATATTCCTTACAAATTCTTGCTTTTATTTTTGTTTTAGATTTAATAGTTTTTGAGATAACGGGTCTCAAAATATGCCGCCATCTTGGATTTTATCCCTCTTTTCTTAGTTTTTCTTGAATATCTCGAAAACTATTCGATTTTCAAATTACATCTAATGCAGCAAATTGATGATCGTAAAATTCCCGACAAATTCATGCTTTTATTTTTTCTAGCTTTAATAGTTTCTGAGATATGTACGAAAAACTAAGACAGAGGGATAAATCCAAGATGGCGGCAAAAGTTGAGATCCATTATCTCCGAAACAATTGAAGCTAAAACAAAAATAAAAGCATATATATGTAGAGAATTTTACGCTCTTTAATTTGCTGATTGCATGTAATTTAAAAATTAAATAGATTTCTAGATATTCAAGAAAAATTAAAAAAGGGGGATGAAATCCAAGATGGCCGTAAACTTTGAAATTCATTATCTCGGAAACTATTAAAGCTGGTAGAAAAAATAAGTATGTATTTGTAGGGAATTTTACGCTCTTTAATTTGTTTAATCAATTATAATTTTAAAATTGAATACTTTTCAAGATATTTAGAAAAAACAAAAAATGGAGGGATGAAATCCAAGATGGTGACGCTAGCTTCCCCCCAGGATAGGAGACTTTTACTATGTTCAACAAGAGATTGTCGAGAATATTTGCACCAATTTTAAAAACTATTAGATTTTTTGTTTTTCTTCAAGCCCTTAGTTTATTGTACTATCAATTAAGAGTTTTTACAAATTTATTCGTTTTGAGACCAATTATCTCAAAAACTATTAAATCCCGAAGAAAAATCAAAGTACCATTCTGTAGGGAATCATACGCTCTTTAATTTGTTAACTCACATGTAATTTCAATATTGAATAATTTTCGAGATATTCAAGAAAATCTGAAAAGGGGGAGAAAATCCAAGATGGCGGCAACCTTTGAGACCCATTATCTCCAAGTCTTTTAAAGCTGGAAGAAAAATAAAAGTATGTATTTGTTGGGAATTTTACACTTTTTAATTTGTTAAATCATTTTTAATTTCAAAACTGAATAGTTTTTGAAGTATTTAGGAAAAACTTAAAAAGGGGGATGAAATCCAAGATGGCGCCGCGAGCTCCCCCCCCCCCCATGACCGGGGACTTTTAGTACGTTCATCATAAGCCCCTCGCAAACTCGTGTATCATTTTTCAATACTAGATGATTTAATGTCTTTTTCATCCCCATTTTGGTCCTTCGTTGACTACATTAACGTTTCAGTTTTGTTATACTCCACATCCATTGTTTCGCTTTTTAAGTATGAATATTGTAAATAAAAAGCGGTGAAAAACTACATTTTTCCCTGATTCATAAACGTTTCTGAAGCAGTGCCATTCATATTTTTCTCGCAAATATCATATTAATTTATTTCTGCTATATTTTAACTAGCATGTTTGCCTACATGATATATTTAAAGCAGCTAATCCTGAATTGAATAAAATTACCAGTTCTATCTAAATTTCTGATTAGCTGCAACGGAAATAAAAGTTGATAATACATCATTATTTTTATCTATTACGCATTATAAGCAAATCTTTAAAAAAAACTTGTATATTGTTGTTCAAAAATTAAATTTAGGAGTTTTTCACGTAAATCTTTGTACATTTTTCACGAATTTTTCTTGCTGCCTTAAATAATTAACTTCTGAAAGTAAATCTATATGAAAAGTAAAAGTGCTCTGTTAAAATTAAAAAGAAGCTTAAAACAAAAATGGCTGAATGAAATGAACAATTTGTGTTTTTAGATATGCCTGGCACTTTAGTAAAGGGGTGTCATTTCACATTAATTTTTAACATTCAATTTAAATTTCTTGTGAAAACACAATACCATAAAAATAATGTAATGCACCATTTCGTAACTGTACAATAGTTAGAAACCTCGCTTTAACAGAACCATGCAGACTCGTGAAGTTGAATAAATCACTACAAAATTCCTGAAAGAAACTTCTTCTTATCGCGAATATTATCTCCTTGCGTAACATTTATTTCCTGGTTGCATAACGTATCACTTTCAATAAGGGAACAAAGAGAAAAGAAGCAACTAAAGAGACTATGCTAGTTTTTCACTCGCCAGAAAACAGTTTCAGGTTACGAAAGTTGTAAGAATACAGGAGAGCAGTTTCCTGGAAAATCCATTACGTAAAAAGGGCAGGACAGCCATTCCTAGGTGTTGCGTGAACTAAAAAAAACTGGATCTCTCCAAGTCCGGCGCCCTATCCCGTTTCTCGAATTTCGAAATACTGCCGGATCAAACAAGATTCTCCAATGTCTTTGCAGGACGGAATTCCTATTCGTAAAGGCCATTTCGGGGGCTGAGATTTGATTCGTCTCAATGTGCAAAAGGAGTGGAAAGGCGTTGTTGCTGTTCCTTCTTTTTTGCAAAACAGGAGGCGGAAAAACATCCTCTAGTCTATTTTTAGGTATAAGAAAGTTTGCGAAAATTTTCGTATCGAATGTGTGTTTTAAGGGTAAAGCAATAGAATGAATATGTTTTTCCCCTTTGATTCTGTAATTAAATAGACTGAGGGAGGGTTTCATTTATGGTCGAATAAAGTTTAACCCCTTGCCCTACGATTTTATTTAACCTCCTAATTAGATTAAACCACCCATTTGGGATATTTTTTATTATTTCAATATATTTAAGATGGTATAAGATACTTGAGACATGTGAGCGTGTCCAAGTGAATTTTGCATTTAAAATTAATTGATATGTTGACTTGATGAGGGATTAAAATCGCAAAATTTTTGTAATTCGATGCGCTTGTCAGAGACGTTGTTGTAAGTTAAAGGTTTAAACAACGGGTATAAAATTTCAGCATTTTCCAATATCGTATATAACCATAGATATAAAAAGATTCTAGCAAAATAATTTTTAGTTTGAAGACTAAATTTGTTCATATGATTTTATTGGTCGTAAAACACATATAAGTGGAAAAAATTCGCGTGACTTTGCAGTCACATATCGAACATAATTATGCCTTTTATCCCTCATCTAACTGAAGTTTTCTAATGTTTGATTGTATCGTCAATTCCTTCTTCTCTACGAGATGGATAACAAAATAAAAATAGCTCGCTTCATTTGATGTGTATCGGGTGAGCATGAATAGACACCATATTTAGATCATTAAGGCATTCTAAATCAAAACAAAAATTTTAAAATTCCGTTCTCTTAAGTTTTTAAAACTTCTCTACTGTTTGAAACTGTAATCATTTGCGTGAGCAGATTCACTATTTCGAACAACTTTTAAGGTGATGCAGTTAACTGTAAGAACTAATGCCCACTCCTTTTTTGATATCTTACTTTTGAGTAATATACAAAACGTAATGTGTTTCAATCCCAAAAAGATTTATCATACATGAACTGATATGCACAATGATATTTAGGGAATACTTCGAAGCATGGCCTGGAGTTTGAGCCTATTGTCATTTTTAACGTCTCTTAGGATTTTATTAGCTTGATTACCATTCCCTTTTTAAGTTATACATAGGCTATTGAGGAAATACTTAATTATTTTTTGAAGTTTCTAAGGAAGTATGGCAATTTGATTAATTATACTATTCGCTTACGTAAACTAGTGAACCAATATGAAATGGAAAGAGAATACTATAAATTTTGAATATTGTAAACTTCAGAAAAACCTCACTTTGTTTATGGCTCTAAAACCTTCCACCTTTGAATTTTACTGACGTATTGCTTTTTATATTCAACAAAATTATACCGAAGATTAAAATATATAGAAACGTATTGTTAATTTTTCGTGAAGTATGAATGATATGTTGTTGTATATTACTTCAGAATAGGGGCTATGCTTTAAGAATTGTCTGAATGTGGAGATAATGAAGTCAATAGTAGTATCTTTATTATCACAAGATGGACTACAATGTTCATACGATATCTTTACGATGTTTTGCGGCATTCGGAATATCGTAGCAACATCGTGGGGATATCGTAGAATATCTTGTGCCAATAGGGATCTTTCATTAATGTGACAGCTGCCTATTTAACGATAATTTAAGAATTTTAATGCGAATTATGTTTTATACTAGATGCGTCAACTACTTAAAAATGTTATGAAATAAAAACATACCGAGTAATTTTCATCAATTCTTTCAAGTGTTTCTTTTAATATTACGGATGTTAATCCAGTAAAAGCATCAAGAGGTATTGCAGTGCAGAAAAATTATGAATGCGTGAAAAAGTTTGAATAACTGATTCGTGTTGACTGTTCTGATAAAGGCTATGGTAAAGGTTTATTCTCTAGATGTTAACAAGAATTAAAGCAATTGTTATAAAAACTGACGAAGCGATTTCTAATATTTTGTAAGATTATTAAAAACCTGTTAAACACCTTGTAATTTTAGTATGACAAAAAAATATATTCCATGCCGTGTCGTTTATCTCGTCTCTAGATACCTTATTTTTTAAATCTATGTTTAAAATATCTTTGGTTAATTTTTATTTATTTTGGAATAATGTCTGTTTCAATATGAAAATAAATTTGATTTTCAAACAAGTATTTGCACATTATCGTAAATGAATAGTAAATACTCGACGCTATTTATATGATATATATTTATTAAAGACATAACCTATGCAAGAACTGATATTAAAATTTTTTTTAAGGGAAATAAGATTTTTAGCAATTTATTAGAATTCAGTTTGTGCATAACAAATATAACATAAAATTTCTATACAAAATGAGAACTACTGTTGAGCATAAATTTTATGCTAATGTTTTACTCTAATTTAAATGTCAGCTCAGTTTAATGATGTGCAAGCTCTTAGTTTGGCACACGCGCTAAATTGGTTCATTTAAGTTATTGAATATTTATGTTTAAAATTGCCTTAGACACCGTATTTATTTTAAAATATAAATAAATAACGAAAATATTTTTTTTCATTCATACTGAAAGGAATTGGAGGCATTTTCTTCCAAACGGTAATTGCTAATTTTGTTTTTATTCTTCCGAATGAAGATACAGATTTTAGCAGTTTCTCCAGGTTTAAATATTTAGCACTTTAGTAAATAATTCTTTATCCGAACTTCTTTGTCGCTTGTAAAATAGTGCTAATTTTGAATATTTATCTAACTTTCCATGCGAAGTTGCGCAACTTTCGTTAATTATCACAATCCTTTCTTGAGCTTTACAGAAAAAAAAGAAGTTCACTTAGCTTCATAAATTATTTATTCAGTTTTCTTTTCTTCTTCCTCGGAGAATCTGTTAAAAGAGGCAAATTCAATGAGGATTCTGTTTCATAACTACCATTTAAGGATCTTTACAATTTATGTTTCTGCTTGCATTTCTCGTTTTATGTTACGAATTGTAATTTAGTGCTTGTTTATATTTAGAATTTCAGCTTTCAAGAATAAATAATTGTTTACATCGGTCTTTTAATACTTCAGAATGCATTTTGTTTCCATATCCTTAGAATTAAAACTATTTCATACATTACTGCTTGAGAAAAAGACAGGAAGTAGATTTTGTCTGCGTTTATAATTTCTGAATGCTACAGTTTATAATTTAAAAAAAACATTTTGCAAAATATACTCTTTTTATTTTCTCATATGCAATGTATACATAGAGAGAGTATTGTAATTGTCAAAAAAAGTTTGTCTTTATTATTTTGAGAAATTTCTGAGGCCTTAAGTTCTGAAATATTATTTGGAAACTATATCTGTGCGTCTGTCTGTCCGTGTCTAAAGACAATAATTCAAAAACGCAACGAATCAGATAGGTAAAATTTGGCATGTGGAATTTTTTCTAAAGTCGTATTCTTTATTTTAATATGAAACTACACCCAATACGACAATAGCTACAAAGATTTTTTTAACACCCGCTTTGCTAATCATGTTAGAGGAACGTATAATGTGCATCTTAAATTATTCCTTTCAGATATATGCATGTTGTTTTCAGTGTAATTTTCAGTACAAATTCTTATGGCTATAATGAAAAAAAGTGTGGAAAGGAGAGAAAAAAGGGCATGGTAATCAAACTGGCATTAATGAGCAGATGCATTTTTTAATTCAAAGCTGAAGAAATCGGTTTCTTTGGAAATAATTTCCGATTTAATAGCCAAAAAAACATAAAAATAAAATTAATTATGCATTTATTTATAAGACTGCTTAAGATCGACTTTCAGTAAAATTTTATCTTTCTTTTATAAATAGATAATAATTGTAATTACTTAAGCATATTATAATTATATATATCTTATTTATATAATCATAATATTATATAAATAATATATTATGATATATTATTTATAAAATTATAATAGATACATGATCGGTGCTATATGCGAAATCATTTACGTATGAGAAAAGACTTGTTTGGCAAAAATGGTAACTTTTGTAATAGGGGTACAATTAACAGATGTCTCTATGTGTCCTAGTATGTATATGATCCTAAAATGTCAATAAATACTGATGGAAACATACTTAGCATTTATAAGCTATTAAATATATAATTATACTTATATTTTCAGAAACATGTTCAATACTTGGTCTTTGATATTCCTTCGAGGCACGTTGACGTGTTCTTAATGTAATAAAGCAATGTTGATTATCGAAAGTTATATGTTCCGTTGTTCAATTATTATTTCTATTCATTAATTACAATGTAATGAGCACTCGATTAGAGATATCTCATTTCTAGTGGTGGTTGCACTCTTTTTTTGAATTAATGCACTCTAATTTCAATTCAATCAATAACTTCTACTTAAATAATCTCCCAATATAATACAAGTGATTATCTGGATATCCTTTATTTTCTGTTATCATTAAATTCGTTCCTATCTAATAATAATAATTTAAGTATTTACCTGATATTAATTTAACTATTAACCGCAGCATTATTCATGAATGGATGATATGAATATAGAGAACAGAAAAGTTTTTAAGGTAATTTAGCTGTCTATTGCCAGACTTCTAAATAGTATTATTGGCTGTAGACGGTCACAACCAGCTATTAGAGCTGCCGATCAAAACATTTTTGTGACATTCTACTAATTGAAAAAGTATCTCTAACGTAAACATGATTCATATTTAAGATTGGTGGCATCTACTAACATTAAGTTTGGCCTATGCTAATCTTACCTTAAAAAGGTCAAAGCCGCATAGGACAATTAAAATTCTGATAAGCATTGTTTTCCTGTTAAATAATGTATGTGGCAAATTATAATACAAATGGAAGATTGTTATCGTCACTTCTATCGATGCAGACACAAGAATTATGGGTAATTTCTCATTCTTTCTGTTTGCTATTCCTTTGACAATTTCTACGAAAAACCTTTTCGCAACAATCAAAAAATTGTTTCCAGTTCTCAGAAGATCTCCATTAACAATTTTGTTATTCCTAGAAATTTCTTATGTTCCAAGTTGCTTATACTTACTTCCAAGAAATTGATTATTAAAATTATTATCATTTAATGAAAATACAATTTTTTTCTCTATGTTTCATTTAAGGTAAAAAAATTACATTTCTAACTAACCTAATATTATCAAAAATAAATTTAAGAAGTGCAGTTTTCTAAGAAATCCATAATGGCTGATAAGAATGAGAGTTATACTAAAAAAAATTTATGCTTAACACTAGCCTCGGGCAACCTACAGAACATATCTCATTGAAGCTGTACAATTTAGTGGTGACGATATTATAGCATGGCATATAAATATCCAGTCACTTAGTTTCAGAAGTATTTGAACAAATTCGCAACATAATTCAAAGCAATGAATAAATTTAATCAAACCAGTTTTGAAAAACGCACTATTATTAGTGTATTAAAAAGTTTATTCTTTTCTATATTTTAATTATTTCTACTTTCGAGATTTAAATTTCTAACTCATTATTATAAATATTATGGAATCCTGAAATCAGTTTTTTTCTGAAATTCACTACAATGTGGAGTCACTGCTATGGAATCAAAATGTAATTAAATAAATCGATAAATTGATCATTTCTGAAAGTATTAAAACAGTGTATTGTCATCGAGAATACACATGTTTACAAAATTTCAAAACTCCAGCACATATGTAAATGACTTAAAAATTTCTTACAAAATTCCATCTTTACAAACATTTAACAAGTTATATTAATGTGTTGAAAGCAGCCAGCGCTTTTCAGAACAAGCACACACACACACCACATACACACACACACACGAGATCGATGCTTGAAGACAGTTTTTTGTTGTTGATGTTTTGTTTTCTGTTTATTAGCGCAAGAGCCATTTTCCGACCGTACTTTGTCCAGCCTAGTAAAATTCTTTTCATCATACTTTCATTTACCTTATTTCATATTTGTAAGATGTAACTTTTGGAATTTTTGTGATTGATTTTTCATTTTCTTCTTCATGCACAAGAGTTTTGAAATTTTGTAGATAGTGAAGTGTTTAATTATTTGCAAAACTTAATTATCATTTATCTATTAAGTTGATTTAAGTTTTGATTCCATAAGGGAGACGTCACTTTGTAATGGATTTGAAAAGAAATTGTTTACAAAGTTCCTTAATATTTATGAGAATAGGTTAAGAAGAGCATTAAAAAGAAAAAGAAGAAGGGGTGAGGCACTGAAAACAATAGTACAAGGAAATTAAGCCACAATGAATATCATGAGAAAGATATTCCCAAATATACATCACAAGTTTTAAGAAATCTCTCTCTATAAATAAAACAAACTGTGTGTGTGTTCCTTATACAAATCTACAGTTTTTATCTAATCCTCATGAAATTTGGTACATGTGCTCTTCTAAACAAGAGAAAGATCGTTTTTAAAGCACAAAAGTTAATTCAAATTTCAGATAATTAAAAATTAAGCTATGCTTTGGCGTTGTTCCGCGATGTCTTCCTATAATATTATTTAATGACACTACTTTCATTTCCGTACATTTTTTTCTCGAATTGTTTTTTAAATAAATTTTATACAAAAATATACAGACATAAAACACGTGACGAATAGGAAGACTGACGAATAACTGTTGCTAGAGCACATTAAAAGGATTCTGGAAGAACAATAAATAAAAGTTTAAAAGCAGACGATTAACAATTTATATCTGGGAAAATTATTGATTTGGTTCAATTATTCCGTTTCAGCGGGAATTATTTTGAATTATTTTTACTTTTCCAAGAGTGAAAATAAATCATTGAACACAGTTTCCTGTCTCCTACAAAATTCTTATACTAAAAAGACCGAGCCGGGTATTCTGCTAGTGTGCAGGGGTGGCGCCAGAGGGGGGACCAGGCTCCCCCCATCGGAGGAAAATTTTGTATCCCGTCGGGGAAAATTTTTGTACGGGTATCCAACCGTAGTTAATAAATAATAATCTGGCGAAAATTTGAGATCAATTTCATCATATTCGTCCTCCCATACAGCAGGTCGTGCCCTCCTGTCGGGGAGACCGTGCTCCCCAGTCGGGCAAATCGACCCCCCATCGGGCAATCTCTAGCGCCATTCCTGCTAGTGTGCCAGTTTTCTCAGGGCATTCCTCTCAGCACCACACGCTTTTACGGTTCTAATTTGATTTCTAGGTTTTCGATATGAAAAAATTAATATCTGCTTTGTAGTAAACAAGTAAAAGCGTGTTCTTAAACTAATTTTCTATTTAAAAATAATAATAATCTCACAATGTTTAGAAAGTAAGAAAGGGTAAAACACCTATGAATGTGGAAAAAATAATGCCAGCTTAAATTGTATTTATTGTGAAGACACGGTATAAAGGGAAAAAAGAATGTTAAACCAATACATAAAATTATAAGGGTTTTAAAATTTAAAAAGAAGGTTTATCCACTATTGATTTTATTTATTCAATATGTGAAGAATGAACGCTCCTTTTTAACATCTCCAGTTCCTTAAGTTGTAATGTTTGTGGCTTGATTTTGAATATCTTCGCAACACTGCAAGCCATTCAGTCACAGGCGTCTAATAAATGCTACTTGCAGTACATTCCAAGTAGCTCACCAGTCCTGAATGCTGAAGTCAAGCGCAAGGAAAATATCGTTTAGTTCAACCTCAAGAGTAATGTAGTGCACCGGAATTCTCCCATATTTTATTTCCTTCTCCTATTTTTTCTATTCCCTGCCTCTATTTTTTTTGCTGCCTTCCACTTCGTCTTGTATCGTTGTATCAGCGTCTATTTCTTTTTCTTTCGGCAAAACAATTCGCCGGTGATAACAAATCATTTCGCCGTTTCAGCGGTCATTTTGGTTTTCTTTGTTTTCTCCCCATTCTTTGCTCTTGCAAGGGTGAAAAAGATTTAGTGTTCTTCCTGTGGCTGCAGCAAGAGTACAAAAAATAAGGGGCTTGTCACTGAAAGGCATGCCCGGGCCCATTTATATTAAGGATGAATGAAAGAAAAATCCGTCTATAGAAAGGTCAATCCACATGCCGAGTGATTTCTAGAAACCATAAGAGGAGGCAGTAACAAATCTTGGTGGGTATTAACACGGTCAATGTTGTTCCTGCGAGATTAAAATCTGGAGAAAATGGTCTTCAACCTTTTAAGCTGAGGAAATATAACTTTCCATCATCTTTCTGTCTTTGTGTGAATTATAAATGGCATTTTTCCCGTTCTATCTTTTGATTCTGTTCGATCTTTATATTGAAATAGGAGTCATATTAAGAAGGATTTTTCTGTTTCTTATAGTTGAATTTAATCAAAAGTTATTCATTATAACTTTTTGATTCTATTGCATGGAAGTTTTCTGGTAGCACGTTTATTCTCTTAATGTTCTTGAAGCATTATATCACTGAAAGGCATTCCAAAGCCTATTTATATTAAGGATCAATGTATGTTTGATCTGGATATTGAAATAAAAGTCATATAAAGAAGGACTTTGCTGCTTCTTGGTAATTGAAATTAAACAAAAATAAATTAAAATTATAATATTACAGTCCATTTCATTAAACTCTGATTTCGAAAACTAAATTTAGTTTTTAAAGCATCATATAATTTTATTAGGTTTGGAATTAAATATGCTACATTTCTGCTTTATATTATTATTGATCGTAAATGCACTGCCTATGAAACATTATAAAATGACGTATTCAAATGATTTCTGAGCATTGTAAGGCAGCAAATTATAGTCTTAGCAATCCCTAGTATTATATTTTCTATAATAAGTATACGCAATCCATAATATTATATCGACTATAGTATAAACACATATCTACATTTTCAAGTAAATATACTAGAATTCACAGATCTATCGCGCTCAAATACACATAAGTTAACAGACAGACTGACAGTCAACCTGTTGACAGATTTGGTCCAAAAATTTAATATTTATCTACAATTCTTGCAATAAAACTGTATGCCAAATTTTGTCTATTTAGCTAGTTCCATTGTTAAATTATCATGTTCATATCCACACCGTCGGACGACAAACAGCCAGACCTTTATTTGACTGATTTTGTCCAAAGTTTGATGAAATCAGCAAATTTCGTTCGCAGACCACATGTCAAAATTTATTTTTCCATCTTATTGCGTGTTTCAGTTATCAGTCAAACAGAAATAATTCCAAAAATGATTTTCTTCGAACTCAGGGAGATCCGAAACGCGATATTTTAGAGAATCGCAAAGTCTAATTTTTTGACGAGTACAGTATGTTCTCTTTGTAAACGACATCACAGCAAAATGTAAGGTAGATGGCGTGCGCTGTGACAATTAGCTATGACGTGATAATGTCATGTAAATTGACCCTATTAAGGTGGTGGGGTGGCACACGTGATTTATCAACCTCTCGCGTTCGGTTACAATACTTCCACTTTCTATACTTCATATACGGGAAATTAGAAAACTCCATAGTTCTTACTTTAGATAAGGTGGCTGCGATATTCTGATGTTTTCCTGAATGTATAAAAAATTGCGATCCGACTTTAGCGAATTCTTACTAATGGTGCCTTTTAGAATTTATGATATTTGTTCTTTAATATACAGGGGTATTTAAAACAATCGCATCTATTTCAAATGGCTATAACTTCATTCTAAATAACGATAGGAAGAAAAAATTTAAATTTGAACACAGTTCAGAATAAAGCTTAAAGGTTTGCTAGCGAACGTAATAATTGCCCTGTGCTTCTTCCTTGGTCACATGGCCAACATCTGAGCTGTAGTCCATTTCACGTTAGACAGTGTGAAGAAAGTTCGCAGCCATTGATGCACGTTCGTTCGCCACATGCATGTTCCCCATACGGCTACCTAAACGTTTTGAAATCACATCTTGTCTCTTCCTTTCATTGGAATATATCGAAGACTCTGACTTAGAGCCTTCTTTGTATGCAACAATGGAGGAAGTAATGGAACTCATAGAAAACACTTCTGTAGCAACAGCGCTTCGTTCCTGCGCGCGCTGTGAACCTTGCACCTGCGCTTTAGAGAGTCAAATTGTTTAAAATCTTCGTGCATCGTCTGTAGCAGTCTCTCCAGTGTCGACATGTTGAGTTTATGATTAGCTACGTTAACATTATTTTAATCCTTGTTATGTTTATTAAAGTTACAGTTGGTTATCAATATGCGTTCGTTCTTTGAAGCCCTACACAAGCCAGTGAACACTTATTAATTACTTGAGTAATGCAACTTCGAGTAGTTCTCGCATTCTAGAGTTAACTGCCGGTGTAGGATACAGCCCAACAATCCCCACAGTGGTGCCTTCACACTTCACACGGTAGTGAAATAGACTATAGCTTGGAGTTGCCCATGTGGCCAAGGAAAGTCACGAAGGGCAATTATTACATGCGCAAACAAAACTTCAAGCTACATTTTGTATTGCGTTCAGTTTGTTCTTCCTATCGTTGATCACAAGGACACTGTTTTTTTGTTCGTTCTTCTTCAAATCGTTGTTTACACTGTTTTGAATAACTCCAGTATAAAGAAAAATACAGAAATACTGAATAATAAACTCGATTGCGTCTCCCAAGACGATTTATATACATAATCGTTTCGAGTATCCTGTCGGAAATTACATTTCTTCTGTTCTTCCCTACTTCTTTCGATTCTCTTTCCAGAATCCGTGGTATTGATCCTTCCAGCAGGTGAAATAAATCCTGTGTCACTCTCAACCCATCCCGGGCCACGCATGTAGGCGTGTGTAAATGCACGGCCACTTCTCCATCCATTCACCAAACCAATAGTCATCACTGTCAGGAAAGAGGAGTATAAATGCCGAAGAAAATGGCAAATATGAAAAACGCTCCACAATATTCAACACAAAATGGAGCGATTCCGATAGATATAAAAAGGCCCGCAACTTAAAAAGAGCTTTTCATTTTCCATTTTACTTCTTTTTCTATACATTTTTCTCCCGTTTCTATTCTGGATGGATATATATGTATGGATATACACACATATATACATATATGACACGGGCTCTTTCTTCTTCACATATAGACGTGTAGGGCCCCGGAAAACTTTTTAAACGGGCCCGGGGAAGAAGAAAAAAGGAATGGCAAAAGTGTAATGGAGGCTTTTCCGGCAGGTCTTTTGTTGCATGACATTATCCTCACCATTTTATTCTTAAGAGCTGAGGGAAAATGCTACTATTTTTTATCTTCTTCTTCTCTTTGCTATTGTTTTTATTTTATTTCCCTCCAGTCACCGATAGCTATTTTTTTATCTCTTATACTTACTTTCCTTTACGTTTCACATCATTTCTTTTCTATCTTTCTTTCTTCTTTCACTTAAACGTGATGCTGGAGAGTGCTTTATATTCTTCTTTTTCAATGAAAAAGTTAACTTTTTAACGCTATCGAAATGCGATTGCTGGTATCCTCTTAAAGTTTTGTTACCACTTGCTTGGTTTAAGCCATCTAGAGTGATCCAGTCTTTATTATCTCTCTGGGAATGTGTATGTCGGTGAGGAAGTTAAACTAAATGGTTAAGTTTCTGTATGTATTTTGCTTATCCGGAGCTTCGGTTATAAATGTTTCAAATCGTTACGAGATAGACGCCATTTTACTGTGAATCCTTGCTATCAGGTGTTGAAACCCTGACACGATTCCTCAAACGGTTGCATAGTAATTTATTTAAATATATTTATATCTATGTTTCTTAATAGCATAGAAAAATAAGATGATTCCACTTATTTCATTGATAATTACTTCTAATAAATATTGTTGATATTCTTTTCTATTAAGCGCGTATTCCGTTGCATTGAATCAGCAGAGTCATTATGGTATATGAAATTATAATAGACTCAACTAGCATGACAATACGGTCGCATGACAAAGTAACAGCCCATGACACTAGGCCTAGAACTAGAACACTGTCTCAACCCCCCCTCCCCCCCGTGCCTGTAATCATTACGGCCAATGAATTGTTG
>BGPR01003685.1:46078-82473 GCA_013235015.1 Araneus ventricosus
TCATTACTTCGTTCAGTTACGTATTGCTGTCCTTCATTTCATAAGAAATTGTCATGCACTCCCTGAACTGACCAGAGTTTTGGAATGTCATTAGATAAATTTGAATCCATATATAAAATAAGCGAAGACAGTAGTGGAAGAGCAAAATAGATACATGAGCGGAGGTGAGTGAAACAGGAACCCTTGATTCTGCCACTATTTTTCCTCATTCATAGACATATCTAATTACACTCCACTAGTCAGAAAAGAAACATCGTTAGTGACGTGTTGTAAGCTGCTGAATTACTGTTCGTGAGAGGGTTTGATTTGTTTGAAGACGTCAACTCTCAATGTTCGTTTGATTTTAAGCTTATCCTCCATAAAACCATTAGTTATAAAACCATATTTTAAGTACAGCTGACTATGCGCTTACTAAGGATTTATATACCACCACTGTTCAAACAATAATAACCAATAATTCCAAGCATCTGTAGCTAAGTTCTATTTCGTTTTTTGATAACCCTCTGCACTCGGGAAAACGGATACTCAATGTAGCGTAAGACGGGACACCAATCTATTCATTATTCCTCCGATTAAGACGAGTAAAACACATCACAGACGTTGTTCTTTATATTTTGATGATAATTTTCTAATTAAACAAAACAGAAGGTTAATCCAATGCAAAAATTGTCTTTAGCTGTGCCCACAAAGCTGCAGTGGCGCGGAGGAAGAAAAACTGTTGCACTGAATTTTGACAACTAATATTCTCAAATTGTCATATAAAATAAAAGATTTGACGGAAGTTTTCTCACTGACAATCGAGTTTTCTCTAATTCTCCCATAACGCTTAAATATGTACACGGGTTTTACCCCTAGTGGAGGGAAATGCCGGTGTTTGATTTTTTATAAAAAATATTTGATAAATAAAGTAATAAAATTGCGATCTTTCTAGAAAGATAATATATATGTAATTCGATAAACAATGAATATTTAAATAAAAATTGAGAGCTCTATGTGGAATATTTCAGATATATATTGTGCCCGATAAACAAATGAATATTATATTAATAAATGAGAGATCTATGTGAATATTTGAATATGTATTGTACTGCAATAAACATGAATATTTAATGTAAAAATTGAGAGGTTCACATGTGAATTATTTCTGGATATATATTGTTACTGATATAACAATGAATATTTAAATAAAAAAAAGTGAGGAACTCCTGTGAATATTTCAAGATATATATTTTAATTCCGATAAACAAATGAATATATTAGAAATAAAATTGGAGGAGCTCTATGTGGAATATTTCAAGATAAATAATTTACTCGACAAAAACTGAATATTTTAAATAAAAGTGAGAGTCTTATGTGGAATATTTCAGATATATATTGTACTCCGATAAACAATGAATATTTAAATAAAAAGTGAGAGCTCTATGTGGAATATTTCAGATATATATTGTACTCCGATAAACAATGAATATTTAAATAAAAATTGAGAGCTCTATGTTGAATATTTCAGCTCTAGCAGGCCTTCGAACCTTAGCTACCCGGTTTCACCCCACTTTTCCCTAATAAATGAAAACGATATAAATCGTTACCAGCAGACACTTACGCAGAGCCCTGAATCACGTGGGTAATGAGCAGTGCCAAAAAAAATATTTTGGAAAACTCGGCGTTGTTTATATTTTACCACGCCAATTCCGAAATCATCCTGGCTTATTGTATTATTTTTATGCACATTTTTGTATAGAAAACCTTAAATACGTTTTACGAAACCGGAAAACTAGATTTTATTATTTCATTTTCGAGTTTGAAGCGATGTTGCGTGCCGATTCATAAACCGAAGTATGGTGCATACCAAACAGCAGAAAGGTATTATTTCATTTCGATATTCTTGATTGAATAGATATCCATTAAGGGCTATGCCTTACTATTTTGACAAAATAATATTAAATTTTAAATAAAACATATTGTTCTAAAAGCATACATAAGTGAGTGAAAAAGATTGGTAGGGTAGTAATTGTAATAGCCATTTATTCCCTTGAAATCAGGAGATTTCTACCACTAAAATTAATTTTTGAAATTTTTCTAAACAATAAATAGTTAGTTATAATTATCATCATATAAGAGCTATAACTGGCATTCAAAACATCGAAAATGTTTCTAAAATATTTTCTTTCAACTCTTTGAAGTCCAAGTAGTAAATGGATGCATAATCGTGTCTATTTTCAGACGCGAAATGCTTCTACATTACACACATATATATCCTTCATAAATATAATTTGGAAATTTTAGCTTTGAGTCTTTCTTCCTGAAGTATGAATTAATTCCATTTGCACATCTATCTCCTCCTCTTACTCTAACTATCTATTTTGAGTGGGTAGGGGCTTTTCGAACGGCTTGAGTATTGATCTGAATCTGGGCTTTTGAAGAAGCATCTCATTTTAGCTTCTTTGAAAGTTTATAATATTTTCCTCAAGAAATATTATCACTGTTCATTGATGCTTAATTTAATGCTTTAAATTGGTAATTTAATCACTTGTATTTCACCTTAACTGTCTACGTTAGGATCTAACTCCGTATGGAGAATATTTTTTAGAAGGGTTGCTGCTTCTCCTCAGAATCTAGTTTCTTAGGACCAAAGCTATTCTCCTTGTCTGTTCGCTCAGGGCCCAATTTATAAATCATATAAACCCTCATCTGCGTGTTACTACTTGCAGGCATTTTCCTATCGTTTTACAATACTTTTTAGGTTGAATCCCCTAGTTTTCGAGAGATACTCTTAATGGCTTTCCACTATTTCCTCTATCCCTATTGTGAAGTAAGATTGGCAATGCTCTTTGTAATGAATTTAATGCTTTAATCTTATACATTTGAATAAATTTCATAATCTATCTGCACTAGAATATCCCCTTGAGAACTCTTAGAATCACTTTTGGTTCTAAGAGATCTAGTTTCCCGAATTCCAAAGCTATTCTATTATTTTTTATTCCGTAGGGGTGGAACCGTGTTAATCCCTAAATGCTATTTAAAAATAGAATTTCCCTTTAACTAAGGCAGTCAGAAGGGACGTATTTAAATTAGCGGTAATATTTTCTTCAACTATTTTACATGGTTAAAATCTTTATAACTTCCAATGTTTATAAGATGATTAATTCTATGAAATTTCATGTTAACATTTCAGAGAGAGAAAGAACTGAAAGGAAATTATCTGATAATAATCTATTTATTGAATCATGTAAAATGTCTGTGACGCTGGGTGGAGTTAAAATAACTTCCATCTGTCCGACGCTCAATTAACGACGCTAATCGATTTCTTCATATGGCGTCTAAAGAACTCAGACAGGTTTTTTTATATATAAATTGAGCCGAGTTAGCAGGTCTTATTTCTTTTTTTTTTATGCTGATTCATTCCCTCACTTCAAGGATCAGGTTGGAGGTTAGTGTTTAATTTTATTCATTGGGTTGGTTTTCCTGCTATTAATTGCTTAAAAATAATTTTTTTTCTTTTTCGTACTTAGAATTGAATATTTATATATTTTGTATTTAATATTTTTCTAACTGTTCTTATATCTGCAAGGCTCCAATTACTTAATGATTTTGAACTTATGGTCATGCTATTATAATATTTTTTTCAGCATTTTTTTTTATTTTTGTATTTGGTAATGCATTTTTTCTGATAGTTCAACGTATTATTTTACTCGGCCAAAGACGAAAAGAGTAATTGTTACGGCAACGTAAGGTTATGCTACAAAAATGAAGTTTAGCAGTCAAGGATTAATCGCTTCTGTCTTTCCGTTACTTTTTTTTTATTTCTAAGCATTCCGCCATGTATTCATGAGATTTTCTCACTAAACTTTCGTTAGTAAAGATCTGTAATTAATATGTTTGAGAGGTTAAAACCCGGTCTTAAACCGGCACAAATCTTCTAGTTCATTGTATAGTATAATAAGAATTTTGTATATGAATATCTTGAAAATTTTTTTATTCGGTATATTGGATCTGCCTTATTAGCTCTGCATAATTGGCCATTTGAGGTGAATTCTAGTTGTCGTCGTAATTGTTCTACCAATTCATGAAAAACAACTCTTTTTCTACGATACAACCTAAATTTTTTAGAAATGGTTTTATTCATGACACGAGGATGTTTAAAAAAGTGAGGCAATAAGAGCATTGAGGGTGCACAATTTCTCCGTACTCAACAAGAATTCTCTATCTAGGAAACTGAGATGATAATAATAGTTACAATTGGATAAAATTTAAAGCAAAGCTGAGATGATCATAGCGTTCGAATACCGCAGGGTAATGGAGCTAGGTTGTGTAAGTTGCTGGTTCGTAGAAGTCTCAGGTTAGAAGAGATGGGATCGTTGACAGGAAACTGGTAACGGCTAGACAGCGTAAGAGGGTGTCATAACGTTTTTTGCTTCGGAAGAAAACGCCCTACAACTAAAATTCACGGCATCTGGTGGAAGTGCTGCAGCCGCCTGACCGCATACAGCCTCAATTATGTAATTATTTGTTATGCATTTCTTGCGGGATTATCGGAACACCCCTCCTCTCAGTCTGGAACTTAAGTACCCTCAATGATTTTCGTATCTTCAGACCATTTGGTCTTGGACACAGGAGATCAACATTTCAGAACCGATGCCGGAGTTCGGAAGCATTCTTGATGGTCTCACATTGGCACGATTATCGTTTGGTCCGATAGTTGGACTCGAGGGAACAAATAATTCTTACAACCATGATGACTATGTGAGAAGTAATATGTACCACGGTGCCTAACTACGTTGTGTGTCTCTTTTTTGGTTCGTATAAAGGTCTTTCTCTTGAAGGAACTCCTTACTTTGAATTACTCCTCGTACTTTTTATTTTTTTTATTATTACTACCATTATCTAAACCATTTTGGATCTTTCTTTTTATGAATTTAAAATTTGAAATATTTGCTTTGCATACACTCAATAAAGAAATTACCTTTTAAACGAATTCAAAATCTCTAGGTTTGTTGGCTTCCTCATTATTATTATATTTGAAAATCATCATGATTTTTTGATAATTGGTAATATAGGTGTATATATGCCTCAAACCACACACTAATAAGCTGGAAATAAAGCTTTTGAAAAATCTACTCAAAATATATAAATTTTGAGGAATCTATATGAGATCAATAATATCAAATGCTGAGGCTTTAAAAAAAAATTGATTAGTTTTTAATTCAATTATTAAAATTTTTTTAGCTGAGTGAGATTTATACCTCAATGCGACTTAAACTTTGAATCTTATTATTTCTTTGCTCATTATGTGGAGTATATACCTTTGAATGCGCGAAGCAACCGAAACAGTATGTGAACACAATTTTGAAAAAATGTACTCTTGTGATTTCAGTACTCAACGACATCTCAATTAATGTGTACATTAAGAGAAAAAGTTCTGTAAGAACATATAATACTTTGAAGCTTTGTCATCTGTTATTTAATTCAATATCAATATAAACTCGGACCCATTATTTTTATGCTGGTACTCGATGTTCCGTTTCTGAAGTAGGTTTATGAAAATTAGCCGATGATTTTGAACCTAACTAACATCAAATATGCTATGACATCTTCACCATGCTTCCGGGAGATGCTTAAAAGAAAAAAAAAATTCTGTGCATCACTTTATATTCAGTTCATGGGAAACAGGCGAAATTCCTAGAATTACAGTTAAAACGGAATTCTCATATCTAAGCCATTTAATTAATGTAATAAAAGCAAAGTTTCTTTTTTTATAAACGTATAATACTTTTGAAGAACCTTTTCACCTGTAAAATTATTTCTTATCACAATAAACCCAAACTTGATATTACTACTATATATTTATTTCTGGAGTAGTTTATGAAATTCCAGCCATCAATTTCGCAATAGCACAGATATGTTTTATTACAGCTTTGCGACAGAGCTCTCCGGACTGGTTGAAAAAAAATTCTGATGCATCAGCTTTTATATTCAGCTTATGGGGAAAAGAGGCAAAATTCCTAGCATTCAATTGCACGAACACAGTTAAAACGGAATTCTCTGATCTCTCTCAAGCCATTTAATTAATGCGTAATCAAAAGCAAAACGATCTGACTCCAGGCAATGAAATCTCTTATTTTATTTCATTCTCTCTGTTTCTATTCCTTTTTTTTCTAAAAACAAATGCTCAAAGTAATATTTGCTTGGGGAAGCATTCAGATTCCCTTTCTGCATTTCTCATAAACGTCGCTGCTGAAATTTTAATGCTGCAAACTCGGAATTCTATTTCATGCTCAATTTATTTTTTTAGCTCCATTTCCCATCTTCCACTTTAAGGCAGTGGGAGATTTTCGAGCGATATACTTAACACACTCTCGAAAGATTTTATCACTGAGCTAAGGGGAACTCCAAGAGATTAAGTCCCCGTATATTTTTTTCCCTTCTCGATATTTTTATTAGTTTTGGGCGGCGGAGTTGTACGAGATGGGCGTACTTCAAAAAACGCTGACTTCGTCAATTTTGATCTCGGTGAATTTCCGCTGATCGCTACCGAAAATTTGATGAAAGCTACTTCTCGAAGTTTCTGGAAAATATTGCAGTTAACTAACAACCAGTGCTTGTTGTTTTTCTTATTTTATTTTTATTTCTTGTTTTGTGCTTCTTAAAACTATTTCCGTTTTCGATCAAAATGAGAGATTTAAGATGAAGAAGGAAGTGGAAATGTTGTTACTGCAATTCTGAAATGATGAGGTGCTTTTTCTCCCTCTTTTTTTAAAGGTATTTTTATTTATCCATCGCCGTTTGCTAAAAGGGTTTTAATTAAAAACTGTTTAGGTTTGAAGTTTTTCAGAGATATATTTCTTCTGGGAAGTTGCTCAGGAAAAACTAGGTTTTTTTAAGCACTATAGTTTCACTTAAAGTTTCTGAAACATGATCCTTCTGTTAAAAATATCCAATATTTTCTTTGGAACAATCAAGAAACAGCATCATGCTTTTAAAAAAACATTTAGAAAACTCCATTTTTTAGGGTTTGCGTAAGTACACAGCGTGCCTGGGAAGCTCGATTACAACTTTTAAGTTAGGTCTTGACATACAGAGATAAGTCATTTTTGGAATAGAGAATGAGTTTTGTCAATGAATTTAAGTAAAAGAAAAGAATACATCAGATAAAATGGAATAAATCAGATAGAATGGAATACAAATTTACAGAAGCAAAACAACCAAACTACATGCATAACAACATGCGAAAGGTTTATCGCTTCAGACGACAGGTCTTTTGAACACTTACTTTAAGTACTGTAAAGATTTGTTTTTGATACTGCGTCCTACTTGCCATTATCGTATCTTTCATGCTGTGAACGACTTGTGATATTCATACAACTGGGTTATTGTGCTACTCTGAATTTGTATTCCATCAAATCTGTGCTGCACATTTTATCTGGTATGCCTTTTTCTCAATTCACTCACAATGGCCTTTCCTCCACTAGCGGTCTCACTTTACCTTTTCGACCCCATGTTCTGTTGCCAAAATTATTTGTTTCTATATGCCTGACCTACCATTAAAGTTTGAAAGTGACCCTGCGCGACACCCTTGTTAAAGCTTAATTTTTTTATTTTTTCATCCTACTTCCGTTTTGTGAAAAAGAATATGCGATAAACACGTAATAAATATCGAATAAAAATATATACAGGGTGAACAAAAAGTCCGTAGAAACTTCAAAAATTCATAAAAAACGGAAAATAGCGAAAGAAAAACGGTTTGCATGTTTAGAATCGCTAGGTCACGGGAATTTTTTTAAGACAAGAAAAAAATAACTGAAAAACAGCCGATAGGTGGCGCTGACGTACACAAGTCAAAGAAAAGATACGCAAATAACGAATAGAATGCCTCCAAATCGTTTATTACAGCAATATGAGTTCCACATGACCACCACCACAGGGACTAACACATTACAGGCGAGTCAAAACTCCAGCAACGGCGGAGTCCAGCAGGCATGGTCGCTGATTCCTGGTTCACGTAAAACAGCTTCACCAACAAGGCTTTAACCGTCGCACTCAGCATCCATGTTCACTTGTTGTCGTTGTGGATTAGGAGCGAAAGTTCTTATAACCGTCTCATTTGCATATTTCCACCGAAGTCGCTTGTATCAGCGCCATCTATCGACTGTTTTTTGAGTATTTTTTTTTTGTCTTAAAAAAAAATCTCGTCACCCAGCCGTGCTAGCCCTGCAAACCGTTTTTTATTTCCGTTATTTTTCCGGTATTATGAATTATTTCCCTCCGGGTTTTCAACGCGTAATATCTATTTTTTTCGTTATTTTTATGTATTGTAATAAAGATTTTCTTAGAAAGATTGACTTATAAGCAACACTAGATTCGGAATATCAATATCTTGCAACTCAACATCTATGTAAAGCAGTGGCGAATCCAGGATTTGGTTCTTGGGGTGGGGGGCTGAATAAAAATTGTGTATCTTCGTGACGAATGTCAAACCTCAGGGCTTATGTAAACCAAAATACTTCAAACTTAGCTCACCTAACAATAAGAATCATAAAGAAAAAAACAAAACTTTCGATAATTTAAATAAAAAAAGAATACAATGAAATAACCAGCCCAAAAATGTCTGCGACCGCGTCAACGCTACAGGTACAAATGGAATAACTAGAAAAGTAGGAAAATTTTCGAGCCTGTCAAGCCAGAAAGCAATGTTGTCATGTTATCATTATTTTTTAAAGGTAAACTAAGAACAAACAGTTGTAGTGGTTTTAAATAAAATCAAGAATTCTGGCTTAGCTCTGGGGGGTGCAGCCCCCCATGGATTCGCCACTGATGTAAAGACAATTAATTGCTTTTCAAATACGAAATCAGGGCGAAAGATCTAATAAAATATCGCAATAAAGGTACACCTTTGAAGAATGGTTATTTGAAATATGTCGAATTATATCGAATGTTAAATATGAAACATTTAAAAAACAAGATAAAAAGGATTTCTCCTGTTACATTAAAATTAAATAATGGTTCAAAAATAAGTAATATTGACTTAAAGATAATTGTGTTATAATAGGTGGTGTGGCAGAAACGATATTATGCAGATATTATAAAAAATTACTAACTTATAAACTTTCTTTCTTTACGGATTTTGAGTTTATTTTAACACCTCGTTAAAAAATGAGTCAATAACTTCAGTAATATTTCATTTAGTTAAGTGTAAAGTTTTATATCTGTCACCTTTAAAGGAAGATTTATTTTGAAAGATTTAGTGATGAAGCGGGACTACAAGTGTTAAAAACAATTTTTATATAAACCTTAATGAATTTTGAAGATTAGAATCAGACCAATATTTAATGATTTATTTGGTACAGTTGCTAAAAAGTCATACGTTTACGAAATATGCTGCAACTTAAAGGATTAAAATAGGATATTTTACATATTTCTTTCATCCACTATCTGTATGTACAGATAATTTGATTTGTTATACAAATATTTATTATATTATTCAGAGCATCAAAGTTATATCTTCATCAGCGTAAAAGTTGATTTAGTGTTGTACTTGAAATAGTAATTTAACGCTTCGAAATATATATATTGTAGAAACTTGTTTTAGGAATTTTTGAAAGCATATTGCTTCTGAGCAACAAAGTCACAAGAAACATTAAGGAATTAAATTCGTCGGTTGATTTTCTTACTACAGAATTGTAGAGTTTATGATTGGAATTTCTATCGGAAAAATTCAATCCCAATTTTCTTTCATGAAAGCTTATTTTTAAGTTAAAAGCTAAAAAAAAAAGTACTGAAACAAAGTATAAATATATTTCTTCAATCAAGACCCCGAATTTGTATTCTCACTTAAACTTCAAAATTAACTACTTACTTAAAAATTAATTACTTTTTTCTCTATCATTAGCGCACTTTTTGCAAACCGCTTTTATTGAAAATTAAACATAAAGGTGTTGAAAGAGATCGATGAAAAAAATAGTTTGAAAAAATTCGAGCTATAAAGACCTTTTGTTTAAAAGTGGAAGGCGAAAAGCTTTCATAGATTTCTTTCAGGAAAAAAGACGATGAAGTAACCTTGAAGCAACAGAAAAACGAGAAAAATCTCTGCATTTGTATGAAAATAGAGAAAGAAAGCTAATCAGGATCCAGGAACCCCCCGTTTACAAATACATTTCTCAGAATTCTCAATTTATAAAAGTTTCGGTTAACTTTTTTTCCCTGCTCAGTTCCGAATATCCACAGCATTTGTATTCAAATACATTCGTATATAGTTGGTATTGATTTTCTTTTTTTCGCAAAAATGTATTGTGCGTGTGTATGCAAATATCGTCCGAATGCAAACGAGATCTGCTGTTAAAATGTAAACGCCCGGGGACAGGTTTTTATTGTTGCCTAATTTAAATACAGTATTTGTGAAAGAGTTTCGTATTTTAAATAGGCACGAATAGAATGCTAAAGGGTAAACATCGTAACTGTCTGCTTTTGAATTATTTTTTGAGAAATTCGACATTCGATAAGAAAGTTATTAGATGGTCCAGGTAAAAAAAAATTCCTGAATAATTTCGAATTTGTATCATTATATTTTAAGCAAAACGAGCCATAAATATTCTGCATGTTTTTCGATATTGCAGAAGTTCGAACCTGTGAAAAAAATTCATTGTTGTTAAAATTCCATTTTATTCAAATCTTAAGAGTAAGCTTCTTTTGCAAAGAGCATTAAACTACCATTCATACCAATTGTATCACAACTAACTATAAATAAGGAAAAATGGCAAAGACACTCAAAAACTCATATAATTTTTTGATTATGACATGTTTGAGTTTGTTTTACTCTTCGTTAGTAACTAGATTTATTAGTGGTTACTTCACTACTGGCTACTAATTACTAATCGGTTAATGGTCACTTGGTAAAGTCTAATATTACCTATCTTAAATAATACACTGATGGACACATGTAGATAACAGAGAAAATGCAGTTGGCAATCATCTAACAGCAAAATTGATAGCTCATAGCATAGTGCACCCATATGATTTTTATTAACTAATAAAATTAATTAATGTTATTCGATGATGACGTTATGTTTGCGAACGTTGTAAAATCTATAATTTCTGCTTTAAAAATGTTGTACTGATTTAAAATTTCCTTTTCACCGCTTGGACGGTATAGAGGAAATTTTACTTCTGGTATGAGGCTTACTCATTTACGGACTATAAAGTTTTAAGTATGACAGAAATCTCACATTTACTGTCGTAATATATTTGAGAGAATAAATGCAATTTTTTTCTATTAGAATATCTGATAAAAGTCTTAAAATTATTGATGATACTTTTACGACATATATTCTGAATAAAATTTGTATCGGCTGACTGTCTGTGCAATAACTGGATTAATATTTTTAAATTTAAAATGACACTTTATTTGAAATACAGGAAGCCATATACAACTTTGCTATGCGAATTTCTTGAATAACTTTGTCATGAAAGATAGAAAAAAAATTTGAAGCTATACCGCTATGTATTGCTTTGCAATAAAATATGCATAAATAGAATACAAATGTATAATACAATAAATGAGTTGACATTGTGAAACGTTTAATATTAACGAAACTCTCACTTTTGGACTTCGATTTCTTCATACACAGGACATGTTCCATTACCTGTACAAAGTGTCCCGTTATGACCGCATAAATTTAGCATAACGCGATTCTTCACATTCAGAAGAATAGTGTGCAAAGAACTATACCTCCACGATCCCTAATTTTCGAGAAAATTGTACTGAAAAAAATGAAGATGTCCCGTTGTGTCACAAAGAAACTTTATTTGAAACAGGAAAAACAGCGGTTTACTGATGAGGTACAATGTTTACAAGAACAAGTGTTCAAAATGACAGCCTTACATATCAAGGCATGATTTGCTGACCGGAAAATGGTGAGCTGAATTCGATGTAGCAGAACGGTGTTTTCAGATATGCAACTAGTATGAAGACGGTAACTAACTCAATTCTTACTGTAATTGAAGTTAGGGGAGACCAGGATTAGCTGTTACACAGGGCAAGTTGTTATATTCAAATTTTAAAATAACAACAGGTAGAAACCCACTTTTATCACGGCCTATGGTAACCTTCATTCGTATGTCTTCCTCACCGAACATTGGAGTGCCTGCAGTCAAGAGCAGAGATAATTCTTGCGATAATGTTGATTTTGTGTCTGTTAGTAATTTTCCTTCTACACTCATGTCCATAAATTAAGGATAATTCAGAATCACACAGAAATTGAACTCTAAAATAAAAATTTCACCTGTAGAATTATCACACACATCTTGAAGAAGAATATGCAAATTACAGGAAACCACCAGATGGCGCAGATAGTACGTCACAATGACGAGAGTGTAAGAGAGGGGTATATAAGGAATGGTGGCAAAGAAGTAAAATTGTTCACAAGCGCTTTAAAAGCCTTTCAGTGCAATAACCGCATAGTTATGGCACAAAGGAAGCATTTGGATGATTTTTTACGTTGTAGAATTATCGGACGACTGGAATGTGGACGTACCCAGATGGAAGTATCCGAGGAACTTGGAATCGCCCAGAGTGTCATCTCCAGGCTTTGGCAACGATTCCAAGATGATGGTAATGTGAGTAGATGTTACAGCACAGGTCGCTCCGAGTTACAACGCCGAATGAGGACCGGTATTTGGCAGTTACTTCCAAAAGAAACAGATGGAGCACAGCATCAGACCTGTCTCGTCAGCTCTCTTCAGCTACCGGTACGACAGTTTCAAGGCAGACCGTGTATAGACGCTTAGGGCACATTGGTCTATATGCTCGTAGGCCTGTCAGATGTGTTCCACTTACCGCAAATCACTGTCGCCTGCGATTAGCCTGGAGTAGAGAGCATGCATTGTGGACACCGCAACAGTGGTCTTGTGTGATGTTTTCCGACGAGTCCAGGTTTAGTTTGCAGTCTGATTCTCGCCGGACTTTCATATGGAGAGAGCCAGGTACCCGTTACCACCAAGAGAACACCATTGAACGACACCGTTACGGTGGTGCAGGATGGCTCGTTTGGGGAGGAATTATTCTTGGTTCCAGAACTGACCTGCATGTTCAGAGTGTAACGATGACAGGCCACATCTATCGGGATGTCATTCTGGAACAACATGTATGTTTGTTTCGGGGCGCCATGTTTGTTGAATTTCTGTTTATGGATGACAACGCCCGTCCTCACCGTGCAAACATTGTAGACGAATGCCTTCAATCGGAGGATATCACCTGTATGGATTGGCCAGCATACTCACCGGACTTGAATCCAATAGAGCATGTGTGGGATATGCTTGGCCGACGAATTGCAGCCCGTCAACCCCCTCCCACCTGTCTACCGGAACTTCGGAGGGCATTGCTTGATGAGTGGTGTAATATTCCCCAAGATCAGATTGATAATTTGATACTCAGCATGCCTAGGCGTTGCAAGGCCTGTATTGCATCGCCCGGGAGATATACTCCGTATTAACCATCATACTAACCATGTTATACTGTTTTTTGTAAATAGGTGCTTTTTTGAAATTTGCTCCAGGGAGTAAAAATCGCAATTTTTATTAATTATCTCAAACATATAGCATCTGTTTTGCTCTTTACCTTTTGTTTAATAAATAGACTTTACAAATAAGTCAAATTTGTTTTGCTGCTGTCTCTTTCTTTGCCTGAACATCATTATCCTTAATTTATGGACATGAGTGTACATTTAATTTTTTTTATTTGTGACGGAACTTTTATAGATATCTGTTTAACGTCTACGTCACGAGAAAACCTAGATTTCAGGTAAACGATATTATATTTAAAAGTTCTGTGCAAGTGTAATATACCACTCACACGTATCAAGATATAAAATATTGTCACATGGGGTTACTTGTTACAATTCCTTTGGGGCTATTTGTTACAGTGTACCAACTTGCCAGGAGTAAGTTTTAATTGTACAAAATACGTTTTATTTCTAAAATTGATATGAGGAATTACAAAAAGACAGATGGATGGGAATACAATTCCCCAGGAAACATTTCTTGAGGCAGCTGAAGTAGTGATGGCTGGTTGTGCATTGCGAAAGACGACTGGTAAATATGTAATTAACGCGTAATTGACGCTTCAGAGATGCTGCAGTAAAATGCAAATTGCTAGTCCGAGAAAACATTTATGGGAACAGAGGAAGTAGTGATGACTGGTTGTTCTTTACCAACGGCGACTGGTAAATATGGAATTAATTTTATGACACTCGATATATGCTGCAGTAAAATGAAAACTGCTATCGATTGTTAGTTGTATTTCTAATCAATTTCATTTGATAATTTAATTAATTTAAGCGTAATTAAATTGAATTAAATAAATAGTAAACAAAATAGATAAATTTATTAATTTTTAAAAAATTTTCTTGGAGATGCTGCATACAAGTTACACCTCTTTTTCGTTTCATATCCAGAGTCAACTGTGCCTAGCGTTTTTTGTAAAAAAATACCTCGACAGGTCTTCACAGATAAACAGGAGACGGAACAGTGCATAGACAGTGCTACGAAGCTTTACAAAGGCTTTTCTAGTAAGGAAGTTAAATTATTGGTACATCAGTAAGCAATTAAAAATCAAATGAAAATCCCAGTGGGCCCGGGTAAATGTAAGAGTGCTCAATTGACTGGCTGCCAGCTTTTCTAAAATGTAAGAAGTCTCTTTCTTTCCGCACTTCACAAATGACTAGACCGAGTAGATTCACGAGCTTTAAAAGGAAGAGTGTTGGAACCTCGTTCAGAAATTTTGTCAGTATCCACGATAGACACAAATTCTAAGGTCAAGATATCTACAGAGTCGACAGGACTAGGGTGACAACGGTTGAGTAGCCAAGAAAGATAATTGCCAAACAGATTGTATCAGTGACATCTGTCGAGAGAGGGACTTTGGTAACCATGCCTCTTGCTGTTGGTGCTAATGGCGACTCAGTTCCTCTTTTTTGTCTCTAGGAAAAACCCTTTAAATATCACTACCTTTCAAATGCATCACAAGGAAGGGAAGGGTCAACAAATAAATTTGGATAACTGGGCAGGATTTTCAAAGCTTCTTGAGACATTTTATAGATCATACCAAAATCACCAGTTCCTCCTTTCTATTCCTTAGTAAAGCACTTTAAATATCACTTCCTTTCAAACGCACCTCAAGAGAGTGTAAGGTCAGCAAATCAATCTGGATGGATGACTGGTCAGTATTTTCAAAGCTTCTTGAGGCATTTTGTAAATCATTCGAAAATAATCAAAGAGAGGCCTGCCTTATTACTTCTAGACAATAATTAGTCTAATCTCGACTTATCAACATTGGACTTGGCCAAAGAACGATTCTTTTGTATTTCCAAATTATATTTTTGTAAAAACTGTAATTCAGGCAATGACTATGATGAAAACTCATAACTTATGAAATTAAGTGAATAACTTATGAAATTAAGTGAATTTATGAAGAAAAAGAACATAAGCCCTTTATTATTCTATAGAGATAATAAAATAATAACATATTAAAAACATAAAGGAATTATATTTGCTTTTATTGATTAACATATTTTATGTAGCAATTTACCCCATCTAGTCTAAGAAAATACCCCATTGCGGGGTAAGTTGTTACAATGTACATTAATGTATAAAACTCTTAATACCTTTAAATTATCGTTATCTAATCGATTTTAAAAATTATATCATGGGTCTTCAATAATTAGAGTATATTTTAAAGTGTGTCTGGTAAAGATACTTTTAATAATTTCTTTTTTAAAAAATTTTGTAACAACTATCCACGGTATCCTCTACATAAATTTGTTTAAAGGAAATATATAAGGCTGGCATTTTTAACATTTATCTCTGTGAACATTATGCCCCATGTCGCTGTTTTTCATGTTTCAAATAAAGTGTCTCTATCGCCGGATGTGACGACATCGTTTTATAAGTGCATTTGTCTTGAAAACCAAGGGTTTTAGAGGTACGGCTTTTTGGATTCTGAAAGCCAGGAATCGCCCTGTACTAAGTCGATACGGTCATTATGGGACACCCCGTAAATCGGAAATGTTTCAACATCAAAAATTGGTGAGATTGAGTACCTACCACATCTCGAAATATCCTGCCGTCAAACTGTCTGTTTCTGTCAGAGAAACTTACGTTAGCCTGAGGACTCTGCAAGAGAACTTTCTGCTATAATACAATACAACCCAAAGTTAAAACCAGAAAATTCTTTAAGAATAAAAGAAAAATAAGACTTCCTATGCAAAGACACTAGTAAATAATGAAATCCGCCAAAGTGCAAGAACTGCCTGCCAACAATATGCAGCAAGATTCAGCACAATCCAGAATCCCTCTGAGCAACGTATGAACCTCATCGTCCTGAACGCCTTATTAAATATTCCTTAGTTTCGAAATCCATCTTTCTCTGTTGCACAGTCTTTTACGAAAACATTTCTCAGAACTCTCACGTTTTCGGTTAACTTTATGCCTGGTCAGTTAGAAATATCCTAAATATTTGTCTCGGCTCTACAAAATCCAGAAATCTATGCTTAAAGTATTCTTTGGTGTATCCTCCCTTCAAGTATTAAAAATGTGTTTTCATATTGCTTACTCGTCTGTTGTTTTAAAATACGCTAGTATATATTTAACCCATATTGCACTTAAGTCCTGTTTCAGACTTTTTACAGAACCCAGTGACCATCATAAATATCCTTTCCGGGCAGTTTATTAACAGTCCGCTGGTAGTGTGAATAAATTAGGAAACTGAAACCATATAAGATGTGAAAATAGATAAAAACAAATTTGTAATGTGGCCGTGGCCCTCTTGCCTATAGTGGAACTGGATTTGTCACTGAGATACATGAGTTCTTGCTGTCCTATTCATGCCCATCTAAAGCAATGCGAATACTTTATATATCTGGGCACAGGGGTGTTTATTTCTATTTTCGAAATGAAACACATTTTCTAAAGACTGTTTTTTGTTTTATAAGACATCCACTAAAGGAAGAAAAATAATAATGCAGGAAAATCGCAAGAAGTGGCTTTTCTTTTACAGTGCAACGAAGTAGGTCACCCAATTTTAGAGTTAGCTAACTGATTATAGGCCTTAAAGCTGTCTGTCTAAATCCAAAATGAGTTAGTCCTGAAAAAAGCTTTATTCTCAAAAACCGAATCAACCGTGTTCATGCGATCCACGTCAAATGTACCAATTCTACCTTTCCATTATACACGTCAGATGCATCAATTCTAATTTCTTACATTAAGAAAAGCATGTGACATCGCACCACAGCCTAATGCGTATTAGAGTTTATCATGTATGGCGTCACGTGAATTGACTGAAATATGTGTGCTGTGTTGCATTTTAAACTTATACTCAAAATAAAAACTGAGCATGCCAACCTTAAATTTAGAAAAGAACCCGAAATCAAATGAAATTGTATAGATTTTTATGCGTTTTAAATATTTTATATCTGTCAGTGCGCTGTTTCCTATCAAACAAAATATATGGGCAAACCTTCTTCCAAACTGTCTCAAAAAGCATGAAATAGACAACTTTTCGACGATGAGAAAACGATAAATTCAGGAAAAAGATTTTTCATGTTGAACTTAAAATATCGTTTGATATTATAGTCTGAAAAATAAAATTAATATATTCATCAGAAAGAAACAACTCTACAAAAAAGTTGAACCTCTACTACCATAAAATATTTCTGAAGGAGAACTTGAAAGTTACCAAAATGTTTTATTTAAATTTTATATTATATATAATATATATAACATGAAATTTAATAAATATATATCAAATGAATTTATTTTATCTGAAGTGCAGTTATATGCGAAATAAAATCCATTTACTTCTATTAAATCATTCTCCAGTCGAATTGGCGAAAATAAATAAAACTTACAAATTACTCCAACTTATGCGGGGGAAAAATTGTAACCTAAATGCTTCGAGTTACACAAAATTGTTTTTAAAACATAGTTTTATCTCTAAATAGAATAATACGTAACTGTTGCCACAACCTAACTACCAAAATAATAGTTTCAAAAATAATCAGATAACATCGCGTCGCTTAGAATTTATCGCTTTTCATCTTAAGGGAAAACTAAACATGACAAAATAATCATTTTTAAGAGATAATTTTAAAAAAAAGAATGAAATTTCGGCAACTTTCATTCACCAAAAGTTTATACCTGAAAATTATTAGACAAATTCACTGCGTAAGTTTGTTAACCCTGACAATAAAATTGCGTCCCAAACTGTGCTACATAACGCTTTTATAAGTGTTTATTTTGTTCCATTTGTTTTAACTATTTATATTATTAATACAAAAGTAACATAAATATGAGAATAAGCAATAGAACAAACACTAATAAAAAATTTTAAACGCTTTACGTACTATATTAATCACTCAAAATCAAAATTCATAATAATTTAGAGATGGAAACTCACATTCTTTTCCTAAAATCATCTGAGAGTTTTCTTTTGAAAGAGAAATGGCGAAGACAGTAAATTATTTAGTAAATTAATTTCAGTTCTTTTCGCACATTTGTGGAAAATCGAAAGAAAGTTTAATTTCGGTAGAAGATGAAAAAGTCAGAAATGAATTGTTTAAAAGATTAATTTCATTTATTTTTATGCATTTCTGAGAAATAAGAAGAAGATCTAACTGGAATTTATGAAAGAAAGAAAATTGTTTATGAAATTTATTTGAATTGTTTGTATGTATTTAAGAAAAACGTGAATAGTATTAAAGTAATTTAAATTGTAATTGTAAATTTTAAGCTACAGTGTCAGTGGGAATCCTGGGGGATAGAGCAGGTGAAATTGGAAAAGTTAACTCTAATAAGTTTTGACGTAAACAATGCATTCGTGTATCCATTTAAATTTTCTAGATATCCTTTGGAGACATTCATTTAAATATGTTTCAAATGTAAGAAAGTGGATTATTTTTACTGAATTAATATTTCTTAAAAATGTTTAAAAGTGTTGTTTTGGTTTGTATTTGTTACAACATCTTTATTTATGAATGGTTTTATAATTTACAGCAAATACTTCAATTTCAGCAAGAGAAATATGAAAACTGATATGAAATAATATCAGTAAAAAAGTTTCAGAAATATTATCTTTTGATGCATTGAATTTTAAAAACAAATTTGATTGTGTGTTGCTAGCACAAAAGAATATGGGTGAAACTAAGGTTTTTGATATAATTTTGTCTTTTTCAGTGATACAGCTCTGAAATTTTTTATATAGAAATTTACGGAAATAAAGTTAAAAGATTTTTTTTATCAAAAATAGAGTAAAAAGATATAAAACGCATTCCAATCAGACTTTAAATTACTAGTTTTCAATATTTAATTGTCTTAAATATAATAAATGTAAGTCTCGTACAAAAACATTTTGCAATAAAGATGTTTCAAATAAGTAAACAATCATTTACAAAGAGTTTTTTATTTTAAAACCTCTACAAGATTTTGTATGCATTTTTAGGTCATTAATATGCTTCATATGCATTGAGAATTCGAAATAGGATATTTTTTAAAATCCGAATTAACAAAATAAGCATTATATTGAATATGACGAAATATGAATTTTTTTCAGTCATTTCAAGGTCTAAAAAATCAACTCCACCTACTATCAACATTCAAAAATGACGGTTTCAATTTAAAATTGCAATTTGTCGTTGCTCAACCTAAACGTAAATTATATTAAAACTGTCATGAAACCTCATTTTTAACTGTTACTGCTTGATGTATTATGCTTCTGGCCTTATTTATGAACGATTAACTATTTAACAAATTTTACTTATGTTTTTAAAAGTAATTGCAGCCCGTTTGTTTATTTGGGTACGTGTTGAGAGTTTGAAATATATTTGAGGAAAAATATTAAAAGATAATTAATGAAAGAATACATTTCCCTCAAGCCTGTTGAAATTTAGTTTTTACGGTTGCACCCACATTTCAATAAGTTTTATTTATAGTTTTTAATGAACCTTCTCATACTTTTATCTCATTCCCATTTATACACATCATTTATTTTAATGGAAAATAATTTTGTCAAAGATTTCTCAGGCATGAGAAGTTGTTGCAAATATTTTCAGTTTTGAACTTGAGGTGACTTAATGGAGTGTACTGCATTTGTTTTAATAAATACAAATTGAATTTTCGAGACAATAGTGAGATTGAGTGTTTAAAACAGCGATATCTGAAACAAATTAGAATTCTTGAAGAATTATTTCTATTATTTATAATTAATCTAATTAGTACTAAGCAAGTATAATGGAATTCAGCTAAAAACTTAATTCTCTCACATATGACTATTTTAATAACAAATCTGAAGAAACTTGTTTATTCCAACAGATTTCAACAATTTTATAGCAAACTTCAATGGCGAATCCATTTGATCAATTCAATCAAGGGCGATTCCAATTGTTTTTAAAAAATATGCTCCTAAACTGGTTTAGGTAGTTTTGAGCAACAGAACAGTCAATAATATGCTAATAAATAATGATTTCATACTATTTGTGTGCTTTAATATCTCTACTAATAATAATGGAGAATGTGTGTGTTGGTACTAAACAGGTCAGACAGCTGGACCTAGAGCTACGAAATTTGGCACAAACATAGTTTAGAGGGTAGGAATGTGCACCTCGGAGCCCTTTTTAAAAAATTTAAATTAGAATTTTAATTAATTAAAAATTAAGCGAAATTTTAGCGTTTTTCCTAAATAATTTTCGAAAATATTACAGCACAAACATTATTTTTATATCATCTGAAAGTGCAGAAAATTAACTTTCCAATGATATCACTTATATTGTCGTATAATGTTTTCTCGAATTTTTGTAAATTTGTAAAAATATTTTTGGCATAATTTACCACAATACTTTTCATTATGTTAAATTCAAATCGTTTTCATTGTTTAAACAAATACTTAATTTCATATGTCTCCTTCATTGAGGTAATCTGAGAATATAAATATATATTCTCAGATAAATAATATAAATATATAAATCTTATCCTACATTTTGCTTTCATATTTTATTTTATCAACATTTTTGTGAAATCTGTAAACCAGGCTCATATTCTTGCCTCCAAGTTCGTATTTAAAATCATATTCCCGGAGAAGAAGCTTGTCGCCGAAGGCGGCTAGTATTTGTATACAGGAAAGGGAGAAATCATTCTCTATGCAACATTCTAGTAATATTTTCTATCCAGAACAGAATTCAATTTCAAGAGTAACAGCATTTGGGGCTGCAACAGTAGCACAAAAGTATCAAGCTTCATTAAAAAGTTATGAGGAAATAGACAAAAAACGTTTCACGGAATGCTCAATTGCATGAAAAGTTTACACTGTTTGATAACGTCTGAATGATGAAGATATTTCGTGTAATATATATTTTAAGCTCTGAAAGGATCTTCAGATGAAGTTCTTAGAAATGGAATATGTTCGAATTGACCCACACTGGACTTGATTCCTTTGTGCACTGAAGACACCTGTCTGATGATTAAAAAATGCTCTTATTGTGCTGACAACGATGTATTTGTTGGCTACTTGAAATGTTCATGATAGACACTAACTAAACAGTATGAATAATATTTAAAAAATAACATTTCAGTACTGTTTCATTTATTTCTTGGAAACGTTACGAAAATAAATATGGTGAAAGCTGCGTTTCATTTTGACGCGTTAAGTTCGGTTTAATTTGTATAAACATATGGTTGGGGAATGTAAGATTTACAGTTTTTTACTTTCTCGCATATAAATATCGCACAAAAAGAAAATACTAATAATATCGCCAGAATATGCGACTTTTGTTGAACATGTTTTGAGGATTCCTCGAACTTAAGACATCCCTGAATTCCATAAAACCATTTGTAAAATTAGGTCTGTCTATCTGCCTGCCTATAAGCAAATAACTCAAAAAGAAATTTAGCATGCGAGCTCTTGCCAAAATTATGCATCTGAACGAAGTTCTTCAACGGAAAATTATCTGCCGATCCTCGTGCATATGAACTCGGTAAGTCCAAAACGCAAAGAGCTAAGTGAATGTAAATTGGCGTATGGTTTTATCATTAGAATTCTAGCTCTGCATCAAATTTTGGACCAAGTCCGAAAGTGATCGACTGTCTTCGGTCTATCTATTCATGTACAGGTAAACGCGATAAAAACAAAACGTGACAAGCCAGATTCATGAATTTGGATATGTGATCTTTACATTAAAATTGTAGCTCAGTGTAAAATTTGAACCTGTGGCGCAGTGAGAACTGTATCATGTTAGAGCCCGATCTACTACTTCGAACCCGATTAAGATCCTCGAACTTCTATTGTGATTTTGTGCTAGAGCCTTTTGTAATTTGCATTTTTAGTTGTTCTGTTTTATTTTAGTTCTGTTCTACGATATGGCAACAGTCTTCTGTCATTGATATACAAGGTGTTCATTAATTATTGTCGGGGTTTCCGTACCTCATAACTTTCGAATAAAAAATATTACGCAAAGACCGATTACGTATTCGTAAATTACAACTCAAAGAATTTTACGTGGCAACAATGTGATCTTAGCGCATTTGCAGTCTGGGTAATTATGACGTCATAAATAAAAATGGCGGCCGTGCAAGAAAAAGCAATGTATGTATTGTGGTTTTTCGAAGCTAAATTTGGTTTGGGGGTTTGTCAAGAAAAATTGTGTACAAGACCCCTGTGCCCTCCCTTGATGAACTGAAGCGCAGAATTATTACTGAGATCCAAAATGTTACCCCACAAATGCTGGAGAACACTTGGAGGGAAATCGAATTTCGTCTCGATGTGTTACGAGCCACGAAGGGCAGCCATGTGCAAATTCATTAATCTTTTTAATATCATTAATGAAATTCTTTGAGTTGTAATTTACGAATACGTAATCGGTTTTTGCGTAATATTTTTTATTCGAAAGTTATGAGGTACGGAAACCCCGACAATAATTAATGAACACCCTGTATATATTGTTGTGTTTTGTGAAATAAATTGCCTTAAACCTTTCTTATAGTTTCTTTCATTGCGTTATCTTTTATTTTAGCAAAGCGTTAGAGTTTAACGTTTTGGTATAGGTTTATGGTCGGAGGATATAATACTAATTGGAGTCAGGAAACTTCTTCATTCAATCACGGCCATAAACCCAATAGGGTCAACGGGAAGATGCCCAAAATGCGTACTCGATTTTCTTCATTATACGACGAAGCTAAAAACAAAACTGGCCACAGTGTTAAATTATTCAAGGAAGCACTCTCTCTGGCTTAGTTTCGTACTTGCTTCAGCACGAAGGATTAAATAGCTCTAAATACTTGATTTTCAATGAAACCAAATCAAGCTTATGTTGGTTTCTGAGTTATGCTAGTGTGTAATTTAGTCAGCGCTGAATTCCTACGCCTTACAAATTTCTTTTTCTTTTTCTGAATATAATTTCCGAAATTGTGTGAATATTTTATAAATTGCAAAGTTAGTAACATTTTATACATTGAAATAAAATGCATTTGAAATGTAAACACATTTTTGAATGCCTTGAGTCGTATATGCCGTCGAAAATAACACAGCAAAAAGAAATAGAATAACAAGATTTTCCAGGTTCTTTAAAACTTTTTTCTTTAATAAATTCTGAAGTACTTCTTTGAAAGAGAAATATTCATACCCATCTCAGAAACATTTTTATCACTTTGAAAGCTTTTAAAAGATCAGAAATAAATAAGAACTCGGTTTTTTTCACTTTAAATATTTGGGATTATCTGAGTGGAAAGAAGGTAAAATTTCTGAAGCAGACTAAGAGTATCATACTGATTAATAGTGAATTTAGTCGGCGCAATGAAACATATAATTAACATCCATTTTTCGCTTTCTTTAGAATTAATGCAAACTTTTCTTGGAATTTCTTTTTCATATTTGTTTGAAGTGTACTTTTGTAATTTTAGTGTTTATGTTTGCGGTATATATTTGAGTTTAAGCTAGAATAATTACTTTGACAAATGTAGTGATTTCCATCACTATAACTTTGTTACTATTTATTATTATTACGTTATATTTTCCCGATGAGTGAAATAGATGTTAAAATATTTCCCCTTTGCTTAACCCTCTGATTACTAAGAGTTCTCAAAATCTGAGTACAATTATATACGGAGGTTTGCTTACTAATTGATCTGTGGAATGGATTCGTCCGCCCCGTTCCTCCATTTCCCAGATAGCAATTTTAGTTTGACACGACAAGAGTGCAAGTGTGAAACAAGCTTGCAGCAAGTTAACGCAAGCTTCGAAGCCACCATAGGACGAACTTGCAGCAAGCTTGCCGCGTCAAACTCATTGCAAATGATAGCAAACGATTCGTATACGATTTATTTTAAACTGTTTTCTTGATTTCATTAATTTTTTGAGTTGAGAATATGATTTGAGGTCAAAGAGAGAGCGATTTTCGCTAATAACTACGTTTTGCTAGTAGAATAAATTATGAAATTAGAGTTCAAAAGTAATTACTTTAAAATGGGACAAAATGTATAAGTTATTATTTTTCAACAAACATTGACTGTTTTTTTCGGTTTAATTTTGTTTATAAACTTTAAAATTTCAACATTAAGAAAAAGGCGATATAGTTTTCTTTAAAGTGCGAGTTCTATATTTAGTAAAAAGATGGATAATTTTTCAAATATTTTTCATAATAAAATTAGTTTTTTTACAAATTATCATTGATTTATTGAATTAATAAAAAGAAGGACGGTCTAGGAGATGCTATTGGAAATCGGATGTTCTTTTTTAAAAACAGAGACAAAAATAATTATCTCTTTGTGCTATCTTTGCATCAAGCCTGTTTTGCAAACTTGCAGCATACTTGCAATGCAAGGAGGTGGCGCTATTTGTCACGGCGAACTTGTCACAAGTTCGCTTCAAGTTTGACGCGTCAAATTTGCTATGACAAGGTAATATCAAGTCAAAATCAAACTTGCTGCAAACTTACGTGCTATCTGGGTTCTCCTCACAACGGGTGGTGGGAGATATGAATGGAAAGCCTTTCATCTCTTATCTCTTAAGGGTCCCTTTAATGACCACTCTCCAACTGCCTTGTCCCCCCCCCGTTTCGAAACAGCAACCGGCCGAAATCCGCCCCACTAGTATAGAAGTTCCATGGCCGGTTACGGCCGGCTTAGGAGTCAGAGTGTTAAAAATTGTTTCAGTTGTTATACTGCGAAAGCATCAGAACGTCATTTCTTTATCGAAGTAATCTATTGGAAAGTTTAATGGCATTCTTATTGCATTGCAGCGCGTCTGACGGCTAGTTTTTCTGTTAAGAAGGCAATCTAAGAGTAGAAACTGAGAGATCTTTTCAATGATTGACAAATCTTTTCAAAAACTGGAAAAACGCTTCCTTCTTAAAATTTCTGTGTTTAGTAGGATATGTCGAGATTTCTTTGAAGCGTAATATAAAAGCTAAAAGGGCCTTTCAAATTCCTATATTTTATATGAAAAGTAGGCAGCTTTCCTTTTATAAAGTAGAGAATGCTTTTCTGACATGGTGATATTCTAACCGCATAGCAGAGTCGACTTAAAGTGCAATGAGTTTAAGTCTTGATTCCACTAACTCTGCGGTGACTGAAACGTTTTCTAATTGATCTGGTCATAAAAATTTCATGGGTGAAGGCCAGTCTATATGTTCAGATTTTCACAATTTTTTCGCATTATAAGAAATTGAACTAAAAATAAATTGTCAAGTTAGCAAATGTAACACTTTGTCTGGAATAAAGTCTTCTTTTATCTTATATATAAGAGTTAAAATAAATTATTTTCATACTCGTTTAGATTCACTGAACCTTTATGCAATTCAAAAAAATGAATTCTGACTGATTCAATTTCGTTTTTGTTTTATTTTAAATTTCTTAGATCTTTCTGATAATTGACTTATTTATTATAAATTTAAAATTTTCCTTTCTACGAAGGAATTTTATAGATATCCGTACAAATTAGTGAAGGATCATTTTAACACGAAAGATATTTAATTCGTTAAACGAATGTAACCCCCCCATCCATTTAACCATTTGCAATCCGAAAGATAAAAAGGTGCATAATTATACACATGTGAGTGTAAGAATTGATTTAGCGCTTTATGGGAGCTAAAAAATATTGTAATTAATTTTTTCAATTCCAAAAAACTAATCTGTTTTCTTTTTTTCTTTTTTTTGCTACTATACGGTTACTAGAAAATCACCCGTCATGGTATGACGGGTGCAAATTGCCTCTTCATTCGAGAGATTTTCCGTTAAATTTGACAAGTTTAAATAGATATATATGCGAGAGAAATGTTTAACATTGACTGAAAACAAATAAAATAAACATATGTTTTATGACAGGAAATATTTTTATTTACATATTTCTTTATTCAAAAACCTCTTGGTAAACAACATTCCGTGTAAAGTATTTTTCGTTGTATAATAATTTTATTATAATTCAATAACCATGAAATTCTCAGCTTGTCAAACGTAAGTCAAAAGTTAAAATTTCAAAGGAATTCCTTTTCGAAATTCTAATCAAAGCAAAGCACTTCTCTGCTTGTCAAACGTTGCCAAAAAATATTATCAAATTATATCATCACGATTGCAATAAACAGTCAGATGCATCGTGGCGTCCTCTGGAACTATTGATCATTGCGAGATAAATTTTATATCATTCGATAGCAAATTTTATTTCACTATTTTAAAGTTATTAAATTTGAAATTAGAACGACAATTACTGTTTTAAATTTAAAATTACTGAAATTTAGGTTCTCTAACAACGAAATAATGCAGTTTAACGTCTCGCAGTGCTATGGCGCGAGTTTTATTGTTGGTGACGTCAGAGCGTTACCGAGAGACAGATCTAGGCTATTATATTAGTAATAATAAGCTCAATCCAACAAGAATGTGTAACAGTTGCAGCATTCAGAATGTCGAGTCTGACTCGACATAAGACTGGAAGGGGTTAACAGAAAACTATGCTGGACAATAGAATATTCCTTAGATTTTCATATTACTGAAGTTTGCAAATTAAAGTTAGAATAAATATACTAAGACATTTTACTGAAGCAATGCTTCTTTCTTTGCAGGAGCGTGATCGGAAAGTAAAAGTGCAAGTGATTAAAAACTCAAGCCTGCAGAGGGCACTCGAAGAGGCTAATTGTCCGCCTGCAGACGCTCAGGCCATCCAACCGACAGCCGAATTTTATGGAATCAATGGAGGTAAGGTTTTATGAGACATTTCGATAAGTTTTTACTAAAATCTTTTGACTTATTAAAAGTCTACAGGGTAACAAAAAAGTATAGGGATCATTTTTGAAGGTTTTTATTTCCAAAAGTTATTACACAAATTCAGCGATACTTCTCAATATATCGACCTTCGGCATAATAGATTTGTCTACAACGTGTATCTTCTTGCAGTTATGCTTAAAAGAACATTCACAGCTAAGTTAAATTTTAACATAATTTATTGATAATTCTTCTGGAGTAAATATAGAGTTATAAACAAATATCAAATTTCTGGGTTATTAATAATATACTAAAGTAAGTCCCAAGGCGGGGTGTCCATTCACTGATAAAATAATTAGCGGGTTTCGCTAAATTGTCCAAATCGGACCTTCGTGGAATGCGACCACCAGTTTGGCTGTCGGGATGTCATCTCCCCTTTAGTTGCTCCCGACCTTATATCACAACTGAGAAGAAAATCCCCTTCGTGTTCTCACGAGAACACACTTGCCTGCACAAAGGCCACCTGTTTAGGAATGTTGCCTATGGTGCAATAGGTAGATGAAAGTTCTGCACCGCGCCCCAAAGTTCGGTAATGAAAGGCAGTAGCCCGTCAATAGAGGGGTGAGGATTCTAGGTGCTTGAAGAAACCGTCGCCATGAAAGGTAAGGGCAGGTGTCCATTGTTCAGATGAATGTCAAAGTGACCAGCGCCTGGGAACGCACACACCCAGTCATAAATCAATGCCAGCTGTCGGAGGAGGGCATACGTCACAAACGTTTCGGACATGATTTCAACGCCCGCAAAATCATTTCCTGGATGATTTTCTTCACCTCTTCTCTAATAGCCTTTTAAAGGCCCCTCAGCGTAGAAACTCTTCGCTTATCAGTCTGTTTTTCAGACGTCCCCATAGGAAATAGTCACATGGTGCAGAGTCAGGACTGTTTGACATCCATTGTTGTGGCCTCAGAAATTGCACTTGCTGATCTTTGAGGAATTTCTAGATGCATGCGATGGGGCAGAATCCTGATGGAAAACAGCATCACCATTTGGGTACAATCTGCAGTAATCATCCTTAAGAAAGGGCTTTAAAATCTTCTGTAGGTAATACGCAGGATTTATTTTGGCCCCAGGTTGCACAAACCGTGGTTTGGTAAACACCATTGGCGGAAATGCCCATCCAAACCATTACGCCTTTGAGATGAGGCACCGTGGTTGACGGAGTCAAGTCTCGCCTGTTCTGGTCAAGGCAAAGATATTGAACTTTAGATTTAGCATTGGTATCGGATAGATAGATCCAAGCTTCATCAGTTGTAATGAACTTTCGCCATCTGTCCTTACGGAGAAGCTTGTAGAGTGGCCATGAACGTTGCCTCCTAATCTGCACCGATCTTTCATTCAAGTGATGACATTATGGTTTTTATGGTATTTTTTCTTTAACGCATGTTTTAGCTGATAGCTTACAATTTGCTGGCTCACATTAAGAACTTTAGCCATGCTTGCCTGTGTTGGTGGATCCGGTTTCGATGCCATCTTCTCAAACCTCTGCAAATCTGATTTCTTCAATTTGCTTTGCCGTCCATTTTTATTGGTTTTGAATCATTTTTTGTAGATCCGAGTTTTGAGTTCTTGATGCGACTGATATGGCTGAGTGAAATTGCAATACCTTTCTTTTTACCTTTCAGAATGCTTCACTGCAGTGTCTACAAAATTCCGGAGAGACTAGAGTTCTCGAAGACTATTCGGAAACATGAGAGTATCGGAAGCATGATTTCACGCGGCATGGATGTCGTTGCCCAATTCTTATGCAACATGAATCGTTGCAATAAATATCTTGCAATCTGTAATTAGCAGGAATCACTTAAAATATCCGGAAAGTTATTGCATATTTTTAGAAGAAATTTTGATAGAATTTTTGGCTGAAGAACAAATATGTAGTTGCTTCAACGTGAAATGTATTCGAACATGCAGGATCTTTGTCCACTTCAGCATTTCTATCGTCAATGCAAAAACGTGACATTTGGCAACATGGTGGTTCTATATACAGGGTTGGCATAAATGATTCATCGGGTTTCAAAGGACTGTTAATTTACAAGCATACGACGTACAAAGTTGGGTTATACATGAAAAGATACATACACTCACCGAGCTTCTGGTACATATTACAAATCTTCAATGCATGCGCCCTTGGTCACGCGGTACACATCCCAACAGTAATCCAGTTCCGTCCAGATGTTGAATAGTATATTTCCGTCAATGTCCGTCACAGAAGCAGGGATACGTTCCTGCAGTGCTTGCAGTGTTTTCGGCATTGGGGGTACATAAACTTTGTCCTTCACATAACCCCACAGGAAGAAATCGCATTACGTGAGATCTGGAGGGCCATGGCAACAGAGGAGCATCATCCAGACCAGCGCGCCCTATCCAGCGATGAGGCAGTTCTCTGTTGAGAAAGTCGCGGACAATTGTGCTCCAGTGAGGTGGATCCCCGTCCTGTAGAAAGATAAAAGTCAAGGAGTCAGTAGTCAGTTGTGGAAACAACCACAACTGCAACATATCCAGGTACACGGAACATATCACCGCCTGCTCGGTGAAGAAAAAGGTCCCATACAGCTTTGTATTTGATATGGCACAGAAGACATTCACTTTTGGCGAATCCCTTTCGTGCTCCACAGTGACATGCGGCAATTCAATACGCCACACTCTCACATTGTGACGATTCATATTTCCTGACAGATGGAAAGTCGCCTAGTCGCTGAATATCAATGTCCCGGCCAAGTAATCATCATCTTCCATAGCTTGCTGCATTCTGGTACAAAAATCAAATCGGCGGGCATAATCATCTGGAGTCAGGTGTTGTAACAATTGCAAACGGTAGGGTTTGAAACGCAAACGCCGACGCAAAACATTCCACATTGTTTTCTGCGGTATGCCCAGTCCACGACTTGCACGAACGGTTGATTTTTGTGGACTGCGCACAAAGGTACAGTTTTTCCGTATTTGCGTATGGCACGCTGAACGCTCGTAACCGAAGAACACTTCGCATATTCCAACACACAAAACCCTTCTCCTGCATTTCCGCCATCTTGTACAGTGCCGCTACAGGCCTGCCATCTACGGAGTACGCGACCCACGAGGAGGGCTTTTAAACTTTGGGAGTATATGTATTTTGTCATGTTTCACTCGCCTTTGTAGGTCGTATACCTCCCAATACACAGTGTTTGGAAACCCGATGAATAATTTAAGCTAACCCTGTATATTGGTCGACCAATCTTCTTTGTCCGAAGTCATCTAAAATATGGTGTGTACGACGCTCCTATGAGCAGGCTGAGGATAGTATTGCAGTTATCGTAACTACCACAATTGTCCAAGATACTACAGGAGTCTTAAAGAATACCCTCGATTCCTTTTGTCGACGATGCCTGACATTAATGATGAGTGAAATCACTTTTTGTTATTAAAACTGCGTGTGGTTTCTATACATGTGTTCTTTCTCTACTCCTTACGATTGGCATGTTAAGGTGACGCTTATGACTTTTCGTTGTTGCATAATTCCGATTCTTCTTCAGTAACTGTAACCTCTTTAAAAGTTTATACATGCTGCCGAGAGACACTTCGTATAATTATATCGCATTAAAGACATTTCATGCAAAAGGTATTCTACGAATTCTTCAGGTTCAACAATGGCTTGAATTTTTCTATATACGTTTTCTCCCTATAAGTTTTCTTAGTTATTAATTTTCCAAAAGTGTTATGTACTACAATTTCTTTAACATTAAGACAGATAAAAAAGATATCATTTGTACCAAAGCTAAATTAAAAGCTAAAAAATGCGATTTTATAATTTCTGTTTTCACCACCGAACAATACCATTTAAGATAGAAGAATGAGTACCTTTATTCATTGAAATAATATCATGATGAAATGGATGCATTATTCTTCCGTGCACTGAGAAACCTCGGACACAATAAGAAGCTAGGTCATCCAAAAGAGACGAATTTGCCACCCAATAAATCCTACTGTTTCATCCTACTACTTCTGATAGTAAGATAAGTAGAGACGTGGCAAGGAATTACTGGTAAATTGTTCCATACAGTAACAGAAATAAAGTATGATGAATAACAGAAATCAGAAGTTGTTTTATATTTCATACTTTCAAATTTTATCATTACCTGAAGAAGGCAAAGTATCTGAATATATTTATACGTGAAATTAATATTAATTAATATATTAATAAAATATTATAACGGAATTAAGAACATATTACAACGTGAGGGAGATGTAGTTCTTCACATTTTCAAATAGTTTATCACGATGGTTCCGTTGTTTATCCAAATTTAAAACTTGTAGTCATTAATTGGAGTTTTAAAACACCTTAATTTATTAAATTTCAATGACTGTTTATAAATGTTCATTCTTTTTTTAAGAGATAGAATCTTCAGCGAAATTGCCTGTATAGATTATTAAATACATTTAGAAGTATTCTAAAGATTTTTCTCATTGATTGGTAATCTAGCAAATTAAGAGAAATTCGAAGGCGACTGCGCAAGAATTCAGAAAAATATATCTAATGCTTGGAAAAATGTATTACTCAGTGTCTTATCCTATCTACATATTTTTTTAAGCTAATCATTGACATCGCTGAAAACTTTAATTTGTTTTCTAATTATCCTAGATACAAATTTAATATAAATTTCCAATCGAATAATAAAACCTTATACTGAAATAGATCTAAATATTAAGCTTTAAATGGCTCACAATTCGAAAAATTACAAACTACGAATAAGAGTTTGAACTTTTTAGAGGGATACTTAACTTCTAAAATTTGGTCTAATTTTTAAAACAAATTCCAGTTGATATCATGTATAGAAATCTATCCTATTTTGAAAATTTCAATTACTGTAAACGATTCTGAATATATTAATTTGTATTTGACTAAATTCTAATGAAATACATACTAATTTTGAGAAATAGACTATATCATTAAAAAAATAGAATTAATGTTTCTCTCAAATCTCATAAATATTGAAAAGAATTACCTGCAAAGTGATCATTCTTTTAAAGTTCTTTGAGAAAAATTTTAGGCCGTAGTGGCCTAGTGGTAAGGTGCCGGCCCCGGAGCCGAAGGTTCCAGGTTCGAAATCCGATTCCACTGAAGATCTGTCGTGCATTATACCGGTTGCACGTTGAATCATACATAGGGAGTCAAACGTCCTCCCGCTGGTGTGGTGCAACACAACCCACCCAGACCCAGCCCACCCTACCGGGCCCAAGGCATTAAAGAGCCGGAGGGAAAGAGAATCAACCAGAAGCAGCAGGAGGACGAAAGCCCCGCTCGAATTTATTAAAAAATTTTCCTCATATATACACATACGACACCCCGCAACATGGGTGGGAATTAAATACATATATAAAAGTCTCACATTACAAGGGATCTCCCGGCCAAGGGGACAATACAAATAACAGCATATGAAATGAAACTTTTTTACTAATAGAAATTTACCATGGCCGGTGAGAAACAAACAATACATTCCTAATTTTAATTACCAATGGCATTCCACGCATAAAACACAATATGTGAGATGCAGCGCAAATACAAAAAAGAGAAGCCAACCCAAAACCACACTCAAAACAGACACAGACAAATTATATCGAACCAAAAATCGAGCTGTGTGGTGCAAAAATACCCACACTGGTTCGGCCTACCTAAGAAGGGTGTAAGGCCGGGAGATTACCGCCCCACCAGAGTGTGGAGGACGGGATTTTTTAGGTACAATAAAATGATACAGGCATTGTCCAGTACTTTTAAATACAAGAGAGCTTGGAGTATAAACATATAAACATGGTTCGATCCACCTCGGTGGGGAGAGAATAAAGGTGTCCTCGTCATCATTCAAAATTACGAGGTCCGCCTCAAAACAGGCCTGGTGTCCCTTCAAAACGGAAGATTAATATAACTAAACAAATGAAAATTTTGAAAAATCATTCGCTAGTTCTCCTTTGTTACGTTTTTCAATTTTATGCATTATTTCTCCCTTATATTTTTCAGCTCACGCTTGTGAGAAGTATGTTTTCAAGTATTGACAATGGTTCATTAAACAAATTAAAACAAATTTCTGTTAAAATTCATTTTTATCCTTTGTTTTCTAGAAACCGATCATCTCCTACGATCTCTAGCTGAATTAACATCTGTATTAAAAGAAATGCGTAGATACATGGATATGCAGGTAAGCATAATCAATGTATTTCTGTAGATATGAAGTACTAGTCACTAATCTTAATAATGAGCTTTGAAAAATAAAAACTCCAACAATGTAACATGGTAGTAATGTAAATGTAAATCGCTAGCCTAGTTACTAAGACAAGAAGAAACGATGCATTGAATGAATTGACTTAACAATTTTTTTTTTACTTTTTTATATACGAAGCGTGGAAAGAGTAAGAATTAAAATCGTCAAAACATTCGACCCCGAGATTTTGGTGAACCCTCTCGTTTCAGGCCTCCCTCTGAATCCGAAAATCGGCTTCGGGCGCAGAGGGTTCCAGGTTCGAAACCCAATTCCACTGTGCATGTGGGCCTGTTGCACTTTAAATCATACATAGAGGGCCAAATTTCTTCCCGCAGGTGTGCTGCAGAAGTTTGGAGAGGAGATGCCAGCTCAGGTGTCGTCTTCGTTATCTGACCGCGGTTCAAAACTACGAGATCAATCGCAAAATATCTCTGGCCTTGCTTCAAAGTGGGGCGTAGATTAACTGACTAAACTAACACTAAATCCAATAAAAAACATTCTTGCAAATATATCTCTGTGTAAACACGCTATCTCAAAAACGCAACAAAATAAATATTTATTCTTCATGCCGAAATTAAAGATTTCTGTCACAAATTTGGACAAAAGCCATCAAAGGGAAGTCTGTGTGTTTGAAGTTCGCGTCCCTGTGAACACGATAATTTTGAAATGCAACGAGCTAGATAGACGAAAATGTTATTTATAGTGTTATCACCATAGTGTTACGAACATGGAAAGTCGCTTCCCAGCAATGTTAGTCTTATAGTTGGGAAGAGAGTTTCACAGGGGTATGTATGGGATGGCTGGCAGCAGCCAGGCCTGGACCCCTGACTTTGGCGACCATTTGGCAACTTGGCGCCAAATTTGGCGAGTTTGGCGACAAAATATGGGATCTCAAAGGTGCTGGAATTTTCTCTATATCTCTATTAGGAGAGGAGATACGCTAGAATGTACTTGATGATTCCAGGTGACGTCACGGCCTGCCGGGGGAGACTATATAAAGAGTGCACTTGGATCACGGAGGGAGTGAATGTTGACCGACTGGGATCGTTTTGAAGTGCGAACGTCTTTGGAGTTCTATCCGCTGTGCGAGCTAGTAAGCTGTTAGACGCCGAGCTGTATTGAGTAGCAGTTTGTTCATCGACTGGAACGACTTTTGTGTTTCGTCTGCAGTGCGAGCTAGAAAGCCGGTGAGCTGAGCGCTATTGAAAGTGCTGTTATTGTCATTACTAGCGATTTGCTGACTGTTTGTGTTGGTAAATCTGAAAGTGCTGAACTGTTATTACCTGTGAATTGTTGTCTGTTTGCGTTGCTAATTTGCGCAATATCTATTGTTCCTGTTACCTGTGCTACGTGTTTTCTGCATATTTGTGAAGAAACCTTAATTCTCCATTATCCTGCATGTTGCACTGTTTACACCATGCACCCATAGGACAATTTTTGTAACAATGTTGTATATGTGTATTAAACTTTGAACCAAATCTGTCAAAAGGTTGTATGTCTGTATGTCTATTTATTCGTGGATAATTAAGCGCGTTAACTCAAAAACGGAGCAAGCTAAATAAATGAAATTTAGTAGGTAGTCCTCCTCACATCAAATCTATAAACCTGTGTCAAATTTAGGGGAGAATCGGCCAAACGGAAGAGGTCCAAATGCATACTCGATTTTCTGCATTGTGCTAAGAAGTTTAACACAAAACATTCCATATTGAGGACGCATACGAGAAAGTCGGTGAGAGAGTGCTCCTGTTTCTTTTCCATTACTGAATAAAATTACAGCACTGAAATATCATCGATTTTTTTCTCTCATAATGTGCACCGGGAGTTCTAAAGATTTATTTATATGTCTTTAAAATTTCCCCCGATCTTCTCTTATTCACAGTAACTAACAATATAGACATTATAAAATTTGTAAAAAGTAATTATTTGAAACTTCTCTTAATGTTATAAGGGCATTCGTGATTAAGGTATCAGTTACAACCAAAGGATTGAATTGGCTCCTTTAGTTTTTAACCCTTCAACTGAGTGTACCTTCTTATATATGTGGTTTATAAACCACACCCGCAGTTAAAGGGAATGTAAAATAAGAAAAAAACAGTTTTTAAAAGTGCATTTTTATTAGTATACTAAAAGGTAAATGTTTTTTATTTTAATTATTTTCTTCCTTTTAGTATTTAATTTATAATTCATTATTATGAATATTACGGAATCTTGAAGTCAATTGTTCTTTAATTCACTACCAGGTGGCGCCACTCGTATGGAATCAAAATTTCAATAAATTAATCGATTAATTTATAAATTAGTTCTGAAAATATTAAAATAGTGTAATGTCATCTAAAGCATAAAAGTTTACAAAATTCCAAAGACTTAGCACATTAGGAAGTGAATGAAAATTTAGTTATAAATTCCATCTTCACAAGCATGAAATAAGTCAAATTAAATAAACGTGTATTTCAAATTTCAACGTTATATTTAATTTTTTGTGCTCATTTCTGCTATTCTTTATTTCATGCCTATTGTTATTAATAAAGGAAGGAGTTTTCAATATATATATATGTGAAATATTTCTCGAAAACAGGCATTTTCAGCAAATTAAGGACTGAAAACACAGAATAAGAAACATTGTATTTATTTTCTATGTGATTCTTTGTGTTTCTATGTCGAAAGATAAATGTACTCGAGAGAAAACTTTTCTACCCTAAAAATAACATTGAAAGTAAATAAATAAATAAAATAAAAGTGAGCCTTATTATGATAGTTCGAAATAAAAGATGACAAGAAAAAAGTCTTTTGTTTGAAAACAGACAAAATTTATAACAAGGTTTTTCTTTTCCAGAATGTCGAGACAGGTCTAGGAGCAATTTTTGATATTTTTCAGCTAATCAAAAATTT
>BGPR01003685.1:82483-112787 GCA_013235015.1 Araneus ventricosus
AAATCATAAAAATCATAAAAAGGAAAGTTGGTAGCATAACTTAATCCGTTTATTATTACGTGTATTAAAAGTAAAGTACATGCATAATATAAGTTTATGAAATACTTACTTAATATATCGTTGTAATTTTAGCGTTATATGTGAGTTAGTGAATTAGTTGTTGCAGTTATTAGTTAGCATTACTGTTAGTTGATGTTTAATCCAATGAATCTTGTTCAAGCACTTTACATTCTAGATAAGTTTTGAAAGCAACAAAGTAACTGCGATTATAACTTATCTGTATTACGGAACATAAAATAATCTGAACTACTAATTATTAAATTAGTTTCATACTTTCTCTGAAAATTAACTGGGTTGAGTTGTGTTACTTTTTGTATTCTAAATATTCAAAATATCGGAGGGAATTTGACATAATCGTCGTTTCACTTTGATCTTCAGTACTTCAGATGGTTTCTAAATTTAAAAACTAAATTTCGTTTAAAATTTCAATAATTTATATATAATACTGCCAAAGTGCTATTGAAGTTTTTTTAATACTTTAACGAACTATTTCACGTAAAATACCTTACAATATTCAGTGTTTTGAAACAATTGAATCAGTCAGTCTAAGCGAGTTTCTTTACCTTTAAGATTTTATGGGATAAGCAAGTAAAAATACGCTGCCCTTTCAGAAAAGCAATTAAAGTTCAAAATTTTTTTCTTACACTTAGCTATTATTTTTATTAAATATTCTACATTAATCACCTTTTTAAAATGTTCAAATCAAATATCGAACCTAGGTAATTTTTTCTTATGTACTTTTTGAGAATGAGCAAGTAAAGAAACTGTTGCCATGGTGACAATAACAACGCAGACGACTTTTCCTAAAACGTCTATGTTTAATTAGAATTAGATTGGAAAATATAAGCTTATTCGATTTGTTTGTAGACATTAACTTCTATGAAGTCTATTAAATTATTTTCATTTATAATTTCTCGAACTCGCTATTTCTCTATATACAATTACAAGAAAAGCTTATTTTTTCAGCTGCTTTCAAATGTTATTTTACTTAAAATGCTAAGTACCCTTGGCTTTTACATTCGGAATTTTCCTTTTACCTCGCCATTATTACATTTCGACGGCGCGAAAACCGTTGTAGCAGGAAATGGGAATCTCAATTGTAATGAAAATTTTCTTATGGAACTTCTGTCCGTTTCCCAAGGGTATTTTTCGAGTAAGGCTTCTTAATGACATCTGCATGTCATTAGGTAAGGCCGAAGTCACTTTGATTTGGCGGCTGCCGCCCATTCGTCAGATAGGTAATTGGTATATTCGTAGTTACGGTAATTCAATGTTCTGAGACGCTGCTGTGAATGCTAATTTGAAGGAATGGATTTACATAGGAAATGTATAACTAAGTATAATAACATCGAAATCACCGTGGAATGATTTGTTTAAATAAATCTGTTTTCAGACACATAGCCTATTATTTGTTCACAGTATTCCGAAGTAGATGTACCAAATTTGTGATTTTTAAATGACACTTTTCTCGAAATACTTTTCTTAATAGTTTTGTTTTCCGAAAAGTGTGAAAATGTAGCTTTTTATTAATGGTATGATAACCGTTAAACACATAGTCTGCAGAGTTTACGCAATTTACTCGTACGTGTATTAGCACTTCCTCGTATACGAAATATAGAAAAACTATTGTAATCATCAAAAATTCGACCTCGAGATTTTTATGCATCTTCACCTTTTAGACTTTCCAGAGTCCGAAAAACAAATTTTTATAACTATATTTGTCCGTCTCTGAACATGATTACTAAAAAGGGCTAACCAATGAAAATTGAAACGCTGTCTTTGCACTGAGATTATGGATCTGCAATAAATTTCGGACGATATTCATCACGGGAAAGTCTGTCTATCTGTCTGTCCTTCCGTCCCAGGCCATGTGAACACGATAAGTGAAAAGTAAAACGAGCCAGGTGGATTAAATTTGGCATACAGGTTCATCATCAGTTTTTGGACAAAATCCATTTGCGACTTGACTGTTTGATTGCATATCTATTCGTGTTACAGAACGCGAGAATTGAAAATGTGTGAATTTTGTTGTGTTATCCTTACACCAAAAGCTAGATTAGTATCAGATTTGGGGCAAATCCTTCGAAGTGCTGACTGATTGTTTATTTGTATACCCGTGTATATTTGAACATAGCTCAAAAATGCAACGAACGAGAAAAAAAAACATTTTATGAGTGGCTCTAAATCTATAAAAAATTCTGGACCCAATAAATGAACAGGAATGTGTACTGTTGCAAAATGCATCCTCCATTCTAATTACAACATGACGAACCTAAACACAAAACGTGCCATATTGTGTAAGTATACGAGAAAATCGAAGGGATAGTATTTTCCACTGCTTATATTTCTCCAGTAGCGCAAAGATATTATACAATAGTGTAAATGTACGATATTGAACAATATTCGCAATTTTGTATGATATTGTACAATATCACATATTATATAATATTGAATTACAATATCGGGCAACATGTTGTGCTACCTGGGTTAGCTTCTAGTTTAAAACTTGCTAAATTGAGAGTAGCTACTCACTGCGAGGTCGGTTAAACTTCCTCAATGCTTTCTTTCAGGTGCTTCAGCATTTACGAACAAAAAAACCTCATTTTGCTGAAAACATTTCAAAACGTTTGGCGATTAACTATTTTAAATAAAATATTGGCTTATTTATTACAAATTAAGGTGTCCTGTTCTTATATATTTCCTAATTTGAAGATCATGAGATAGAAAAGATTGAGGAGCTCTGATCTAGTATGTAGGTTTGAAAAAGAGAATGGGAAATATAAATTTGACATCTAGCAGACTATATCTTGTTTCATAAAAACATAATGAAATGAATTGGAACGTAAGAAATTACTTTCGTCAGAAAGAAACATATTTTAATTTCCTCCATCATCAAATGCTGACAACTGAAGCACTTTTTAAAGAAATTTCATTTCCACTCGTTCTTACATTTCTCGGTATTATTGTGTTTCTTATAAACGTATTAGAAACGCAAAAAAGACTAGGGGATTTTTTGCGCAATTATTGAATTCCCATTCGGCCATTAAATTTTTTCCCAGAGCTGTATATTAAAATCTGTATTCTTTTAATGAACTTTTCATGACGATTCGTATAAAGACTTGTTTGATTTCGTTTCTTTGGCAATCTAGATAGATTTTAAGCTAATGATATTGGATGAATATTCGACATCCCTTTCTCAATAGTTTTTCCAACTCAATAATACTAAATGTTTTTGTGAAGCAAATATAAATTTTTTTTAATCCATTGTATATCTATAGTCGAATTTCTCATTCTGATTTTGGTAGAGGAAAATTAATTTTTTAGAGAAGCAATTTAATGATTTAGAAAATTTCAGAAAAAATTAAATAATTATTTGTTTTTTATATAATAATATATAGACTGATTCATTCTGTAGAAATAATGGATGGAAAATCTAATCAAGACACTTAAATATACAAATAGCCTCTGAAAAAATCTGTACTTTTTTGATAATTTAATGAATATTAGAAATTATTCTTTGAATTAATTTTGCAATGATCTGGTTTAGATTGAGACTAAATAAGCACTCTTTCAAACTATCTTTAATAAACAAGAACATATTTCATGCGAATTTATTTATTTGTTATTACTTAAGTCGATCAATTTGTCAGAGAATTGCATTAAAGTGTTTTTAAGTAGAAATGTAGTAAATAATTTACCTAAATTTATCAGCAAGGAGTTACTCTTAAATTTCTTAGTTACACAAACTTGTGAACTTAGCAGTCTCCAAAGCTCACTTATAGGTTAGACACGACGTTTATGAAAATTTGAAATGATAGTTACTTATTCAGATGTTTGTAATAGTTGGAATTTACCAAATGTTAGAAAGCACATAATTATGTAACAATCTGTAGACATAGCTCTCTCTTGTTGGCTCAGCAGTTTCTGAAGCTTAATTATGAGGTTAGACATGTTCATAAAGATTCGAAATAATAGTTACTATCGCTTCGGATCCTGTATAATAGTTGGAATTTACCAACTCTTAGAAAACACATTATTCTGTAAACATAGCTCTTTCAAGCAAAGCATTCAATGTAGAATATACATTCTATTATTTAAATACGCCAAAGCATTACATGTTTAAAGTGAATCATTAGTGAGTCGCCACGGTATATTACCATGCTGTTTAGAAATGTTTAAGTGAGTCAGAACTGTTGCACCATTCTTCGGCGTCGTTTCTGTATTGATAGTGGCAAACTATACTCCTCATGAATAGCTACTGAATCTATTCGAAATATTCATCAAGAGAGAGTGACAGCTCTATCCATTAGCTTCCATTTGCAAATATTAACAGGTAATGGTGTCTGTTCTCTGCTTGGCATTTGCAACGGCAAGCTAAGCAGTAACACTTCTTGTGTATGTTGTAAAATCTTTCCCAAAGTAATGTTTAATCAGATGAAATGTTTTTATAAACATAACAACATGTAGCTTATAGCTATACTTAGCTCATTTTTTGTTGAAGTCGCTCCAGCATGTTTTTAAATTTGCATTGGAATTTAGACTAAAGATCTTTTTAACGAACTGGTATTGGATATTCTAACTCATTACAGACCAAAGCTCATTGATGAGATATTTAGCTCTCTTTTTGTGAAAAATAAACATTTATGATTGTCAATTTATTTCGGCAATAATTTTGTGAAATGCAAAAATTGCTAATTATTTCCGTTGACAATTGAAAATTCTTATCAAACATGACTTTGCTGGGCTTCTCATGGATTGTATGAAGTTTCGAAATGATTTTGCTTGAAATCAAATACGTCATCAGCATATTTAATGATAATGATGTTCATACTGATTCGTCAACGTATGAATCATTATATATATTATTATTGGTTCATAAAAATACAGATCCTAATCGTTCTTCAGTATCTTTCTGTACATGTTAATTCAATTTTTAAACGGTTGTTAGACTGACGTTTTCTATGATTCCATAATACTTGAAGATACCCTATTAGCACAAGATACTGAAAAATATCTCCACGATGTTGTTGGATATTCTGAATGCCGTACAATATCGTGGAGATATAGTATCAATATTGTAAAGCATCTTGTGCTAATAGGGCAATGAATCTTGTAGAATTACAATATAACAAATCCCTTCGAAATGGAGGTTTCTTAGTACTTACTTTTAAATAATATGTCCTAACTTCATAAAATATGTCGAGATAATGTTTCTGAAATTAACTTTTTTCGTCAAGTCTGTGTTAAAAAAAGTCGAAAGAAAGCATCATTAAAAACCAAATTCTAAAATTTATTCTTGTTTTTTTCTTTTCCTTTTTTTCATTATATGGTTTATTTTACAGTTTTAATATATATTTCAGCATGTTAACCCATTAAAGGGATAGTTTTTCTATTCTATTAACCATTTGAGTGCGGCGAAGCGCCGTCGCGCTTCGCTTTTTATGTGCCGCAAATGCGCGCCGCACTCAAACGGTTAATGATGCATTAAAACTTTTTTGGGGGATTGAGATTAATTTAATAAAATAAATTGAATCTATCTTATTAGATAAAATTGATTTATTAATTAGACTATTTCTTAATTAATGAACAAGTGAAGACACTCCGTTATGGTCTCGAATAAGAAACAGCAATATCTAAGTTTATATTTCATCCAAAAATTTGGCGAGAACTTGAGACAGCCAGTATTGGTGCATTACTTTCTCAACATAATAATTAAGTGATAATTAATTTGATTGTTAAAACCACATTATGGCTTAAAGTGTCCATTGATATTTTTGTGGTTTCTCTGTTAAAACGTGGTAAAATAACTTACTATGGACATATAAAAATTGATGAATTTGATATTAAGTGTATTCTCCATGCTTTAGAACGAGTTAATTATATAAATACATTACAGCTTAATTTTTATTACAAATATTTTTAAAATAAAACTTTGCTTGTTTAAAAATAAGAAGTGATCTTTAGAACCAGATTTATAGCACGATTTATACATATATTTAAGGTACAGTAGCACGAAAATGCATTACACTTTAATTCTAATATGTGAATAAGACTTAAGCTAAGATGATGAGCATATGAGAACTGATAAATATGCTAGAGTCAGTGTCAGCGTCAAGGCTTGGTAATCACCAACTTTTTCTTGTTGATCTCATAAAAAAAAACTGTCATATAACTCATCATTAGTAAATACTGCCATTAATATAAAATGCAGCGTTGTGCAAGATACAGCGTAATCGTCAATACCTGGTCACATGATGAACATCAACGAGTTGCGTCGATTTAATTTTTTATAAAATATCTAGAGTTGAAAACATAAACGCGTAAGGCGCTGAAATCAGTACGATAAGAAAATGCTACAATGAATATCATCTATATTAGAATCACCCACAGACGTCCGTGACGTGGGCGGAATTAAAAATAAACACGCCCCTTTACCCTGCGTCTTTAATCGAACGCGCAAATCACAAAACAACTCAGAGTTTTTCTTATGCAGATGTGGAATACGCACTTGGATTTGGCTACGTGCCAAAGATACTCTGCTTCCTAGATGATTTAATATCAAATAGGAGTTATACTAGAATTAATTTATTTTTCCACTTCTCGGAGATCTTTTTGTGGAATTATGAAGTATCGAAGCATTTTTTGTTTGTTTATTTTGTATAAGCCTTTTTTTCTCTGAATATTGAGAAACGTTATGAATGCAGATCTTTTTACTAAATTATGAGATCTTCAAAGTATCGGACATACGTTATTGCTAAAATTTGCCAATGTGCATGTGATTTTGTATTGCATCTTTTGTGAGTGGATCTGTTCCGAGATATGGTTGGCGAGCTAAAAATCCGTCTTAGACGGGCACAAATCTTCTAGTATGAAAGAATGTTCCTAAAATTTCAATAAATATTTAAGTATATTATAATACAGTCAAATTTTCTTAGAATATTTCTGTCAACACCTCACGATTTTACAATTTTTGTTTTCACCTCCTGATTTTTGATTATAAAAAAAGTGTCTGCTTTTTAGAACGTTAATAAAAGCGTTATTTTTTTAATTTTTTCATTTAATTAATAATTGTCGAAATTTATGCATTGATTTTTATGATTTTGCTGTTTATTTTCTGATATTTATTATAATTCTGTCTAAAGAGTTCACTAGGAACCCTTTATATTAAAAGCATAATAACGAAGAGAAATCTTACAAAAATATTTCATTTTATTCTGCCTGACGATACTTACTGCAGAAGGTTTTTAAATCGAATCTAAGATAACGAGAGGTCATTTTACACCGAAATTGAAATCACGAGACACCGAAAACTCGATTACCCACACGCTTGACAACCCGAAATCGAGTTAACTCAATACAAAACTTCCAGTAAATAAATTTCTATTTTCTATAATTGCCTTCGGGCGTGAAAAATAATTCCCTCCAACAGACCCAAATGCAAATGAATGGAATTAAAGATGATTTACACCCTTCCACATCCATGTCATTAGTTAAAGAACTTGCTTCCAGCAAACAACTCTGTAAGTCGAGATAGCGCCACACCGCCTACAGGCGCTGCAGAACATCAATATGAAGATGTTTTCAAAACCATTCAATTACCGCATTAAAACGCTTAAGCCGCCATTATGGATGAAGTGGAGGAGTTTTTTGAAATTCAATTAAACAAGTACCTCGAGGCTTAAGAGGACATGCCGAATCGCCCGCTATTGCGGGAATTATCCATTACTTGACTTGGATGGGGGGATTATACGAAATATTATTGGAGAGGACCAGGTTTTGGAGTGTGGGCCCTTAATGCACTTACATGTCAAAATGCATTCCGCAAACTTCATGATGCTTCCATTAGCAATGCTGGGAAAATACTTATGGCACGGGTAATTTCGGATTTTCTGTCGTTATCTGCTATTTTTCACGTTCCTGTTTCGTTTCATAGAGCACGCAATCGTCTTTGTATCGGTTCTGATTAGGAGAATATGTTTTAGTGTTTCTGTGAAACCACCGGAAATCGCAAGCGATTTCTTTTTCAGATTTTTCACTGAAATATTTTCGTTTGGCATCCTCGTGATATTCACTGTGGCTAAAGCACAAAAAGAAATAATGAAGAGGTCTTTGAAACTGCAGACATTTTTATTTTGAACTGATTATTGATCACGATAGTTTCAGGTTGTCTTAAAATTAATTTGAATAAAGCTTATTTTAAATAATTAACAATCTTAGTCATCGACAGAGCAGAAATCGATGCTCACTTATTTCATAAAATACAGCGTGTGAAGTTTATCATAGCGTTACGTATAAATAGCGATTATAAATAATTTGATATTTTATACAGGAAAAGGGAAAAATCGCACGAGCTCAGATGGTTAAAATTACTGTAAAACTCGTGTCAAAATTGCATATCATGTTAATGTAATTTCTTCGGGCTTTTGGGAACGCGATAATTTAAAAACACAAGAAGCCGAATTTAACATCGCATCTTTACACTAAAATCGTAGGTCTTTGTTTAATTTTAGACTAAATCAGTCACAGGGTGGACTACCTTTTGTCTGCCTGTCCGTCTATATGCGAGGAGGATATATGAAAACAAGCTAGATAAATGAAGCTTATAGTGTATATCTGTGTTAAAACTGTAGAACTATACGAAATTTTAGACTCAGGGGAAGACTTCAAATATGCATACTCAGTTTCTTAGCTATACGTCAAATATAAACGCATTAAAAACTGCCTTATTGTGTAATAGGGTGAGGCGAAAAAATCAAAAGTTCTATCAAATAGCACTAAGTGGCAAAATTTTTTATTGACTAACATAACATTGCTGAATTTTTGCATTTCATCTTCATTCCCCGCAAGAGCCTCAAAGTTTTACTTTTTATGCAGATTTTCAGATATTACATCAATATAGCAAAAAATTCAAAAGTTCTCCTATGAAATAGCACTAGGTGGTAGAAGTTGTCTATCATATCACTGCTGCATTTTTTCCGAATTTTCGCATTTCATCTTCATTCCCAGCAAGAGCCTCAAAATTTAACTTTTTACAAAAAAATCGCATATTTTAATTATTTCTAAAAGCATTTGTTACTCACTGACCTAGCTAACGAAAATAAACAATTCCCTTTAATTTATAAACTATTAATTCTGCCATAAATTACTAATTAAGGTTTTTAATAAATATTATAAGTATATGCAACATTTTGCTGATTTCTAGAAATTAACAAGAAATAACCACGTGGAGGTGATTGCATATCGAGTTCCACCCGTGCCCATCTCAACCACCCTACCTTGGGGCATTACTTGCATCTATTTATCAATTATACCAGGTTTATAATCTGCCGGCATGCTTGTCCTGTTTACAATTCTTGCTCTAACGTAGCCATCTCTGGCAGAACTTCCACATACTTTACTAGAAGCCTCAATGTCTACTTTCACACGCGTTTCACTGCCTGGCTGTGACAGAGAAAGTCACAAACAAGTGGAAGAAGGGGTGAACATTCTTCTATGCAAGCAGGCAAGTCGTTTGATAGATGGCGTTTCAAGGGTGGTTCTGTTACTTTACATTGTTGTCAATTCATAAGGTCAACATAATCCTCAAGCACTGAAATTAAATTTTGGTATTTCAAACTTACGGAAGGATGATTGTTCTGATTCTTCTGTCCGTGTAGAAAGAATTCTAGCTTCCTAATGTGTGATCTTTTATAAGTAAGCATAGCAATAAGTATGTTTTCTGGTTATGCAAAGAAACCCTTTTTCTGAATGGTTGCATCCACAGTTTTTTTTAAGTTCATTGCTTAGGTACCGCGAGAAACTTATAGTTTGGTGTAGGTGAGCGAAGGCTTCCATTATGCTTGGATTGCATTCAATATAAAACCGCAAGGGTGCATAAACTTTAATTATGAACCTCGAAATTTCCTTAAATTTTTCAGATGGATCTCTTGCGCTTATGTAAAGTCGAAACAATCGATTGTCAGTTGTGACAATTCTAAGGGGTTTTATTAGCAAGGTCAGTGAGCAGTGGCTGAGATCATGAAATAATGCTGATGCAAGAGCGGTTGCTGGTCTATCCACAACTTGCATACCTCTCGCATATTCTTGCAAATGTTACGAGTTTTAGCTTTGTTTGGGGAGTGGAATACGATGGAGTATTTTTGTCAACGACAACGTCATTGTTGTTTAACATTTTCCTCTCCTAAGATTTCAGATGGTTTCAGATAGTCCAGCTGAAATTTACAAATGCATGCTTTTTCTAAAGCTTGGTTATTCGCCTTCCTTGCAGCAGTTTTTTGAAGCTATTGAGTGGTTTGTAGATCAACAGTACCAATATCCATTGCCCGGACAGATCTCTGGTCGGTTATAAATTGTTGTTCTTGTAGTGGCACTTTCCGTGATTTCTCACTCTGGCAAAATTGAAAGTTCATGCATTTGCTCACAGACGATATTAGAAGTTTTCTTTCTTTTTGTTTCTTCTCGGAAAGCTGGAATATTATTTTGGAAATCTGGAGAATCCTTTCGGCCGGGGTAAGATTTAATTAGCTTTAATATCATTTTATGTTCTCTTTTTCATCAATGTAAGTATTCTTATATGATGAAGAATCGGAATTGAAGATTTATACAAAATTTCCTCTATCTTAATAGTGATATTTTCATTAATTTGTGTTACTTATGGTTTGTAAATATCTGATCTCTCTTTCTGTATCCTAATCCAATTATAACACTTCAATATCACCACGTGTTGGTAGAACAATACAGCTTAGCTCTTTTGGACTGCCAATAATGGGACACTTAACTTAGTTTCTAGTCTGAGACATAACTCTAATTTCTAACACGCAAAAAATGAAACCTCTAAAGGAATGCGCACAGCATTAACATCAGCTGCTGACGAAGCACACTCAAATTGAAAAGTCGAAATGTCACGTGCTACAGTTCCCGTCAAAACTTTCCAATTTTATGCTACCATTTCTTCGGTACTATCACGCTTCTCACTTTTCACACTTAAAAGGACTTATCAAAACTAATGTAATTAGAAATAATTGCCGCCAAAACTATATTGATAAAATATCTGGAAAATTGTATAAAAAGTAAAATTTTGAGGCTCTTGCGGGGAATGAAGATGAAATGCAAAAATTCTGAAGAAATTCAGCAGTGATATGCTAGTCAATGGACAACTTCTGCCACCTAGTGCTATTTGATAGGACAGCTTTTGAGTTTTTCGCTATATTGATGAAATATCTTTAAATTTATGTAAAAAGTAAAACTTTAAGGCTCTTGCGGGTAATGAAAATGAAATGCAAAAATTCTGAAAAAATTCAGCAGTGATATGTTAGTCAATAGACAACTTTTTCCGCTTAATGCTATTTGATAGGGCAATTTTTGATTTTTTCGCTCCACCTTATTGTGTAAATATACAAGAAAGTGGAGGTCCTTTTGGTTTATAAAAAATCGAAATATTAATATTTTTTCCTTACATTTTGATACGAAGATTGCATTGAAACTTCCTATTTTTAGTTCGAAGATGCATAATATTCCATTTAGCGATAATTTATTATTTTACCATATTAATAACAATTTATGCAAAACAACTGAGAACCTTTGTTTTGTAGCCCTTTAAGATCAAGTCCGTACGATCGTGCGGGTTACACATTAGCTTATATTTCTGCTTCCTAGTACGTTGTGTGCAGTAAAAGTCGGAAGAAATTATTTTTCTTGTTTCCAGAATCTCTACAGATCTATTTTTCTCATTAGATGGCAGATACTGTTCATTTTTGAGTTGCAGTGGACGTTTAATCCATTATTTGCAAAAATACGCCCGGTCTTGGTTATTAAGCTTCTTTGAAAAGTCTTCTTTTATAGAATTATAGAAGTAAGTTAGTTTACGAACTGGGATTCATTCGAGTTTAAATTCCCATTTCAAGCACTGAACATCAACTTGAAATTTTGATAAATGAGCACAGAAGTTTAATTTTTACATCATCAAAACGCTTTATGTATAAAATGCAGTTTTTCGGTACAGTGACTTTGAAACAGTTCTACATAGTCGACATGTGAATTATATTAGAAACATGAGTTTTATGATAATTTAGTGTCTAAATTTTATGAAAATGTTTTTTCCCTTTACACTTCACTTAAGTTGACCTATCATTGATGGAGTTTGATATTTTTGCGAAAAATTAAAAATTCATCTATTATAATACTCATTCCACGAAGGAAGCTGATTTCTTGTGATTTACTTTTTATTCTACTTTATGTGATACAAATGAAAGTAAGTATTCAGAAGTAACAAGTTACTCTGATGTATTGTGCCTACAATCAAGACTGTTTGCTTGTTACTAAGTCGAGAGTTGCGGGTATTGACCGCTTGATGAATCACTTCCGCCTGCAGTTCCTGCAAGATGGATGAGGGTCTAAAATGTCCAAGATTGAGTTTCAAGACAGGATTCTTGCTGTCGGATATTTGTGTGTCATGAAACTTCGGAACAATGTTTCGCAGTTCACTCAAAGTTATTCTATTATACTTTGATTAAAATATAAAGAGTATACATTTACGAAATTAAAACATAATAATCGTTAAATGTAATATTATCTTCATTCATAGCTCATTTACGGTTCAAATTATATCAGCTTACTACACAATATATTTATTAATGATGTTTTTTATACCTTCATTGACCTTTTTGAGTTCCTATACCTTAAAAGAACTGGGGCATTTTTAATTGAAATGACTTCAATCAGAAAACTCAATGAAGATTCAATTATCATCCGCATTTTAAATTTTTTTGTCGTGGATTATCCTTTAATTCAAAGTGAGTTTTTATATTCGTAGAAAGCGCTGCAGCATAAAACTTCGAATGTTGAAGTATAGTTAAGCTTCATTTTGATGATAATAATTAAAAAATAACAAAGAATTTTAGACCCATATTCGTATATTTTGCATTCAAGAAATATCAAAGGCAATGCATCACTTTTATGTCATATTCAGATATAAATCTTTAACTATTATAAATTCTATAAATAATATTTGATTGATTTGCCTCATACGAGGTTTGAGTTTTGTAGATGCGTTTAGGAGAAGCAGATTGCCTATTATTTATATTATAGCATGAAGCTATGTTTGGATTATCCGCTAATATCCGCCAAGAGGGTCATTTGTTCAGGAATGGTAGAGTTAATTTCATTCGGATACAGTTTTAACTTTCTAGGCTATTATTTGATTATAAAATGGTTTCTGTCAATTATATAGACAAAAGATTTAATTTATTTAGATGAAACGTCAATTATTCGAATTAAATGTAACCTTATTTCATCCTGTGATTAATGGATTAAATACGTTTCGAAATTATTTTAGCAACTTTAACAGATTAAGCTGAATAATGCTGTCTATGCTTTTATGAAAATAGACAGCATGATAAAATGAGTCATGATGTCTATTTTCATAGAATCTGTGATTTGTAGCGAAACATAACCGAGCAAAGCTTATATGAATGTGAAAGGTGTTTTTAAGATGTACTTCCACCATATATTTTTAATTGTTCAATTTGCATTTTCCTCGAAATTACGAGAAGGACAAAGTCAAATTTGGAAAAAAAAACTCGATTAAGATGGTTATCCATACATCTTTGAATGCATATGTGTGAAATCACCTAGTTTCCTAATTGAATATGGCAAATTAGATCTTCTACATTTGATTTTGTTTTCTCTTTCTTAAGTTCATTCATAGGCTCGGCAGTGTCTTTTTAATGCTATTTGTGTTACCATTAACTAGTGCATTAATATCTGGATAGTTAAGGAATGTTCTGGTGAACTAAGGAATAGGTTGAGCAAAGAAAGAGAAGAGCGAATCTACTCAGAAATATATCCCATACGAGAAAAGACAATTTGGAAAGAAATAGTCAACTCCCTTCAGCAGTAAATGTCAAAAACACAACGTACCTCCAGTACATTTGATTATTAGGCTTACTATGCAATATTTGTCGAATGAGTTTAGTTTTATACGGGTACAAATATTTCGGAATAAATACGTAATGTATTGTTTTATTTTTTGACAAGCGGACTTCTGATTTTATATAAGGAAATGACAAATCGGATAGCTAAAGTTGGATACTTATATAGCTCATTTATTTAAAGCAAATTAAAGATTTGAAATTACATACACCAACAATTTGAAACAAATAGCAATAAAAACTTAAGACATATAGCAAAAATGATAGATATAAATAACTACAGTAAAACCTGTCTATAATAGAGATTATTTTGTTCTCTCTTCGACTCTTTTGTATATTCAATAATATGACTCGTTTGTGTTTAGCTTCGTAGTAGAGTAAAGAAATAAAATATGCAATTTAGTTCTCGTTTATTTGATCAATTGGACCCAAAATTTGACACAGAGTTACATTTATTTTGGTGTCAACACCAAGTCCAAAATTTCAAGCATCTAACTCGTTCAGTTTTTGAGTTCTCATGTTCACTTAGACAGACAGTAATCTCTTTGAGAAATTCGTCCAAAATTTGATGAAGATCAACCAGACTGGTGATGAAACTATACCAAATTTTATTCATCCAGCTTGTTGATTTTTAGTTTTCTTCTTTACATCATACGGACGAACAGAAAGATAGACTTCCCAATGACGGATTTGTCCAAGATTTTGTACAGATCTATACGTTTGATGCAAAGGTCACGTGCCAAATTTCATGCGTATAATTCTTTCCGTTTATGAATTCACAGGCAAGGAAACATAATTTTAACATTTGTGTTTTTGGAAACATTTGAGTCTAAAACGTGGAGATTCTTCAAAATATCGAGGTCTAAATATTTGGTCATAACAATATAATTACTCTTTATAGGCTTCTCACGGGGGAAAAGTTTTGAAAATGTGTGCATTTACAGCAATGAAAACAGCCGTGTTTAATACTCTTATCAAGTTCAAGAAGTGAAATATGAAAATCTATTTCCTATACCCAAATCCTTCAGAACAAATTGATTCTCCTGATCATGCGTTTATTTATGACGCATGAACGCAGCTCGAAATATCCCATCTTGCCATCGCTGTCAAGAGTGTTACTGGAGTAGCGGGAAAGGCTTCCAGTGATTGAACTCTATCAAAAAACAATTCACCAAGCTTCTCCACCCAGGCGCAAGTGGCGATATTCCCCGAGAGTCTTTAGCGAGTTCTTTTCATCTCTATCACAACCCCATTGTCTGCATCACGTAAGAGTCTGCGTGCCACATTCTCCTTATTCAATGAAGCCACCGAATTGTCAGCCACCGAAACGGAAGGGGGCTTTCAAAAGAAAAAGACAGCTGCCGAGATGGGAACAGACCCTTCTATGAAGATGAATCTCGAGTATTATTGGGAGGTGGTTCATGAGAGTAAAGATACTCCATAAAGGATGGACATGCCACCCAGCTACGAAGCACGCCTAGAAGAGTATTGGGAATTACTAAGAATTTTATGTATCCCTGGAGTTTCGAGATGGTTGCCAATTAGTTTCCTCTTTAGTTTAATTTAACTTAGTTAGAAGAATGTCTCGTTTTTGGGGATATTTTGGAGTCAACTTCGTAATTAGACGTAGTTATGCAATGAGAAACCAATTACCATTTTGTGTAGTTCAGATTCGCTATTTTAAAGCGTACCTAAGAATGAGTAATTAGTTAGGCAAAACTGAGATAACTTCACAATTTGAACAACAGACTATTTGCAATACAATAATTAAAATCGGATTTCTGCAGCAAATAAATATTTTTTGAAGCGTTTGACGTAAATAGTTATATCACAGAACGTGTTCATTGTAATTGATTCTTCGTTGCATAACTGCATCCAGTTATGAACAGTCAAATTACAATTTATCAGTATTGATCAGGTGATGTAGATGACACCTTAACCGGTATCCCACCGAAACTCCACACCATAAGAATGGGAGGCATTTGATCTCCATGCATTTGACGTGCACTAAATCCGCGTACATGGTAGATCTTTGGAAAACCACTGCCCATTTTTCTCCATTAAAAATAATTTTAAGGTATTATTTTCAATATTTTGTCATTTTAAAAGTGAGGTTTCTTTCCCACAATTAAAATTTTATTTTTATTTTTTATTTTAAATAAGTTCAACGTAAAATGTTCATATGCTTTAAGAGCATTTCTTTTAACCATAACTTTTTATGGCCTAAAATAATAACGACTGTTTTGAAACATAAATGGTAGTTGGTCGCTTGTTTATTTTTCATTAATTTGTAAAAAAGAGCATTTATATTACATGGCCCTAAAAACTTAATATTAGGTGAGACTATTCCACGCTGCTTGTCACCAAGGTGGTATTAACTAATCATACGAAATGGCTGAGCCAAAAATCGAGATGTAGCTTCTAATTATCTAATGAAAGTATGCGCCATCTAAGGAATAGAAATAACTGTTGTCTAGACGGCACAAGGCACAATTAAATGTTTCTCTTGCATTATTAATTTTTATATTTCAATAATTCTTTATAAATCGTGTTTCGATTAATCTCTCTCAAAAAAAAGAAACAATTTCAATAAAAGTTAAAATAGTTTCAAAAAGTTTCGTTAATAGTTTCTTAACAATTGTTCATGACTCATATCAGTCTGAAATGTAAATAGTAAAGTTGAATGTTACCCCAGCTATTTCTTGTTGTTCTAATGTGCTGACTATTTTATTGACCAGAAAATACAGGGTGCCTCAAAAAGTAAACATATTTTCAATAACTATTGCATAAACAATCTTCAATATACATACATTTTTATAAATCAAACTATACCATACAATAATAGAATCTTATCACTTTTCGGCAGCGTTAGAATTATTGGCTGTTGTTCAATCTCTACCTATGACCGATAGATTTACAAACGTCGCCAACCATATCAAATGAATTTTCTTTTAGTAATTGCTCTCCATTTGTTGATAGTAGCTGACCTTGAGCTATAAACGATATTTTTCAGATGTTTCTACAAAAGGAAATTTATTGGAGTCATATTCTGTCAACGTAGGGCAACTCAATTATCCCTCTTCGTCCTAAGCATTTAATCAACAGAATTTCATCAAGTTCCCATATCGGAATGGCAATTGTTTAAATTGACTTCAGTTATAAAGTTTTGATGTCTTTTATTAATTTTTTAAAATTAGTTATTCATTGGCATAAATTTTTTTGGCAGCTTGTATTTACAACAAATTCATTGCGATTGCAACTGACCCAATGAGGCTTTACTCAAAAAATAATAACACATATAATATGACAGTTTGTTCGATGTGTCATTTTTGCGAGTAAAAGATTTCACAATCACAGTTCAAATTTTCGAATTCTTATTTGTAAATTTTATAGGTAAGAATTATTAATTATTACACATCCTACTTTCAGATATATTGTTATATAAGTGAATTAATTATTGATCTATAATTAAATACCTTAATGCGGTAACATTTTTCTACTAATGGTTATTTATGTTAATTTACTGAAACCTTACGGAATTATGGATGGCATTGAAATCGGTTTCTTTCGCTATCTCAAAAACTATTCGTTAGTTTGCGTTACAAATGAGTTATGTTAGTTACGTCTCTTGAAGAATATAACTTTATTCTATATAATGATCATCTACAATAATACATATTCAAACATGTATTTTTTCTAGGCGTAGTAATATGTTTAATACAGTGTCTAACAATTAATGATGCCACATCAAAGCTGACTATTTCGAAAATTCCCTAAATGGCTTTTAAGAAATGACAACGTGTCATCGACAGTTGTCGAAGAAATACGTCGATTTTCTGATAAAATAAGCCTGATACGTCTAGAATTGTTTTTCTTTTAAACTTGAGTCTGAAGGTATAAAAATTGTCACAAGGATCAATAGATCCGACCTTTAAAGGAAGGAAAAAGTTGATCCAAGAAGACGTCATAAGATGAGATAAATATCGGACTAAATGTCTTCGAAATAAAAGTTCTTTGATCCGAAAGTCTACGGGAAAAAAATAACCATCGATTGAGTAGAATGTATTTAAAGGAATAGGGGATTTCTTCAGAAACCTGAAACCCCTTTCTTTCATCTTTTTCAACTTCAAATTTTTCTTTGTTTTATTCGACACTAAAACTTTCGAAGATACTATTGAGGAATGAAATACTTTCAATTGATAAAGGCTTTCTCTCGCTTAATTTTTCCGTCTGAAAAGTTCTCGGCCAAATATTCACCCAAATTGCTGAAAAACAGTATTTCAAATTGTTCTGTAGGCCTCTAGGCCATTTTATATACTTTTGTTTAACTTGTCTTGTCTCATCTTTGTAAAGATATTTTTCACATTTGTATGTTGCCGATGGCAACGGACTATTTTAATATTTTCAGAGTTTACCCTATTAACACACGATAATGTACGGCGTCTCGATTTTCTGAGTGCCACACAATATAGTGAAGATATTGTAAAAAATAAAAGACGGGATCTTGTGCTATTAGGTTAATTATCAGTTAACACATTCGTTGCCACTATTCAAGCCTGAGATTCGAACCATCTAGCTAATTAGATGACCCCTTCTTTGCCATCTCTTAACTGCAGTGCGTCTGTGGCAGTGAATGTGTTAATAGAATGATTAAATTAAATTTTGATTCCATTAGAGTGGCGCCACCTGGTAGTGAATTTGAGGAAAAAATTAATCCTATAATCTTTATAACAATGAATAACTAATTAAAGGCAAAAAGATAGACAATAATCAAAATGAACAACTTTCTAGATTTTTGTGCACAAATAAAAGTGTGCGTTAAAAAAACAGTTTTTAATACATTTATTATTTCAGTTTATTACTAGTTACATATTTGTTCTTTTCTTTCTCATTAAAAACTATAAATATGCATTTTTTATTTGAACTTACATTTATAACCTTGTGACGTGGATATGACATTATTTGTAAGTAATAGACCGTTATGAGGAAATGAATTCAGAGATTTTGCGCATGCGCATTTCAAAGCGATTCCAATCTATTACTCTTATAATCACACGCTATATTTTTTATCAAGGATTTGAACGATCTATGTGGATATTTTAATTCTTCTTGTGCGATAAAGCAAAAATTAATTAGTTCTTTAATAAAACCTTTATGTTTTTAGGTTTATAAATTATTTAACTGTTTAATGAAATCTTTGTTTTATGCTTATAAATTATTTAACTGTCTATTGAAATCTTTATGTTTTACGTTTATAAATTATTTAACCGTTTTAATTAAACCTTTATGATTTAGGTTCCTGAATTGGCCTTATTTGTATATATTATAAAAACATTTAAAAATAATTTAGCACGCTTAATTAATTGAATTTTACAGCAGTTGCTCCAAAAAAATTAATTTACTAATGCAGTTAAAATGCCTTCGATGCAACTCAGAAATATTTCTCTCTTTCCAATTTTCAGACGTAGGGGTTTCAAAATTTTGTACACGAACCAGGCCACTTGCCAGATCTCCCCATGATGGTGCCTTTTGAATTAGGCATTCATTCCAGAGGCAACAACGATTGCGATTACGATTCTGAATTCACACCAGCATCGATGGGAAGAGCATCTGGCAACTTCGCTACTATTCTGTTACAATGAACTGTGCATAAAAGGATGGGTTCAAAATCTCTGCACTGACACAATAACCGTACGGAGCTACATTCCACGCTTTGCATCGCCATTTGAATACGACTGCCCGCATTACGCCCCAGTAATTTGTCATTTTGTATGAGGGGTTCGTGTTGCTCGGATTCAAGCGTGAATAGGTTTTTGGCCGGAATTGGCCGGAACATAATTTATGTTTCCCCTATTTGCCAGTTTTACTGCATCTGGATTTTCTGCTCACTGCAAGGGATTAGATTAACCAATGCTTGTCGGTAATTAAATATTTCGGGATTTCTATAGAATAAACAGAGGAAATATTAAACCCAGTGCTTGCAATGGTGCGGAAAATCAAATTACATGTGTGACTGAGGAATAAATTATCTGGGAAAATTTTACGAAAGCTCGATTTCTATCCATACTAAATTCATATAGAGTTTGTGATTCTATTCATGTTTCACACAAACTTTGATAATATTTTGTGCAGTAGTGCTTTAAAACCAGATCGAAAAGTATAATGAGCTAGTTAGGGAAATTCTATATTTCGAAGGTTTCAGACGCTGCATTTTCTGTTCTTTACTTTACTGTTCAGATCAGTTAAAGAATAACTAAAATGCCTTCAAAATTCAAAACTTAAGTTTATTTTTGCTGTAAAACACGAAAAATTTCACTGGTAGGTTTCTTTTTATACAGAAAGTGAAATAATTAATCTTATTATTATTTATATAAAGCACTGATTTCGGAAATAGGCGTGAAGGGAAAATTAATAAGAAATAAATTAATGAAGGAGAATTAATTTCATTTAACGGAATACTAAATGATCAATGAAGGAATATTTCATTAATGCAATTAGTCGCCTTTGGTCATCACCTTATTCGTCTTTGCTGTTAATTATTTTTATAGTTACAACTGAATTACTTCTACAATTTTTAAGTAATGAGTAATTCAATTCACCTGTCTGGTTTCTTTAACCCCAAGTCTCGCAATTTTTTCTTCTTTTTTTGCTACCTAATAAGATGACCCTTCCTGTTTTGGAAAGGGGCGGTCGTTGTCATTCATCTAAGACGGCATAGAAAACTTGAGATGCTTATGGGTTCTCCGCAATTTTTGTGTCAAATTATAAAGCTAATTAATGACTAAATTTTAGTTTATAAGCCTAAAAATGAGAATTCGATGCACGTCAATATGACGGGCGCAAGACTTAAGGGATTAAATACAGGTCTCAAGGAGAACATACATAGTGAAACATGATTTATGAACAGATAGTTGGAGTCATCTTTAGTGCATTGAATGTCTCGATTCTTCTAAAAGCCCTCTTTGAGTTCGCTTCCGAAATTTTTTCTGAAATAAAAAATTCCACACAGATTTCTTCATAGATTTCGAATTCCAATAAATTTAGAAATACATATTGAATGATTCAATTCGATTAAGTTGGAATGAAATGGATATGGATTTATAAAAGTTGTAGAATTTATTTGCTACTTGCATCTCCCCATTAGTGAATTATTATTAAAAATTTCATTAAAAAAAATCGGAAAAGGCTATCTCGTGGCATTTTTCAGTGTAGAAACTGAATAATTTTTCGAAGAAATTTTTGTATATATGCAGTAGAACTCCGGGAATCCGAACTAATTAGAGCTGACATTTGTTCGCATTCCAGGAAATTCGGTAAAATACTTTTGATATACCAAATGTAGTAGAGTATTGACTCTGGGTGCTTTGTGAAGGCGTACGAAAAGAACACGTGGCGATTCGCACGGTACAGTGATAAACAAGTTGAGGGTAAACAAAAAGATATCTGAGTTTGTTTCTACTAATTAAAGTGCTGCATTCTTTTTTTAAAGACCAATTCGAATACTTCTTTTAAGTTAGTAATAAACATTTGCTTTGTTTCTGATTCGTAATTGATATTTTTCCTCCATTTTTCAGTAAAAGTTTTTCAGAAAATTAAAGATGTTCAGATTATCCAAAATGTCGCATTTCTGGGTTTCGGATTCCCCGGGTTCTACTGTACTTTTTTTAATTCCACTTCAAGGATAATTATGCAACTTTTTCAGTCGAAAAATAGCTCTTTGCGTCTATTTATCTATATTTCGGAATTTTTTTGCGATAACTTCACTAAAATATGAATTTAAGAATTTTTAACTAGAAAAATTAATAAATAGTCAAGTAGATCGTATAAAATATATCGATATATATATATCGATCAAATATAAATAAGACATTTAAATTTGATTTTCCAAAAAAGTCCAAAGAAAGCAGTATAATTCTTCATTCTACAAGGCCTTCAAGTTCAACTTTCATCGTATTCTTACATGAAATCTAAATACTACTGTATTTACTTAATGCTATTGTATTTAACTTGACTAATTCAAGGTTTAGCTATGTATCCGAGTATGTCTGCTAAAATTATTCAATTTTAGTAGATAATGTATATGAGTGATTATTCTATCAATTTCCAGAATTCCTTATTGCATTTGTTGAGGCTACACAAAGTAACTCTTGTCTATATTTCTTTTTCTCTGTGTATGTATCTTTCTCTGAAATCTAGTCTTATTTTTACATATTTATTTTTTAGCTAAGATGAACAAACGACTTTTATTCTTCTTTGTAAAGAATTCTAATGTATCGTTAGTCGGCCAGAAATTCGGCGGGTTAATTAACATTTCCTAGATAATACTTTTTAAGAAATTGATTTGATGCTACTAGTGGTCAAAACAAAATTCTGTTAGACGCATTTAAAAACTCTTTGAGATTAATTTTAAATAAAGATATATTATAATATCTAATTTACTCATTAAAAGAGTAAATTTGATTGTTAATCAAAAATTCAAAAAAAATTAATTTATGCTTCTAGAATTTAATTTAATTCATGGATGGTATGAATAACTCCACTATCACTTCATTCTCATTCAGTTTACTCTTCAGAAATTGCAAAGATTGCTTTCTCTCAATAATTTCTTGGAAGCAGTTTTTCCTCGCCAACAAGAATTACATTAAAATTGAATGCTTTATCATTCTACGTGCCTGGAATATTTCAGAACTTAGGAAGCCTACAAATAATTTGAAGTTTTATTCGTTGATAAGATTGTGTTTGTTCGATGTTGGAAAATCATAGAGGCATTGCGTTTATTCGAAAAATGAAATGGATTTATGGTGCATTATCATTCTTGGTATCTGGAAAGCTTCAAAGCAATTTTAAAATGGAATACTGGAAATATATAACAAAGTTTCTTGATAAGAGTTGATACCTACAAGAAAGTTAAAACAAAATTATAGATTTTCAACAAATCAAAACATAAATAATCATTTTTCCTTAAATGAATTTAACAGAATCAGAATTTTAATGCATTATGCATAATATTTTTCTTGGAAACTCTTTAATTCAAGGCATTTTTTAAAATTGAGAATGTACTTGACTCTAAAAATGAGCACTTTCGGAAGTTTTTACCATATTATTTTAACTCTTTCCGTATATTAATTTCTCGTATACCTACATTTTGTTTTCAGCTTCCCAGTACAGTGAAGGAAATGGTGAATCATTTTGGAGCTTTTCTCGTTGACTTCTTAAGTCTAAATTTTGATACGCCATGACCACAAACACGCCATAATATTTTGATGCTATGACCACAAACACAATTCTATTTATCTAACTTGTTGTGTTTTTAGATAACGTATTCACACACACAGAGTGATAAATTAATGGATGGATTTAATATAAAATTAAAATACCAGATACATAAAATGTAGTCAATTCCAATAAGTTGCTTAGTTTAGAAACGTAATTTATAATATTCTTTTTACTTAATATTACTATACACATATGTACAGTCACGGTTCAAGCATCATGTTTTTTCTTGATCGTATGTAGGATTTCAAAACTTTGTTTTTGATAATATCCTCTGGTTAGGATAGAATTTTTTTTATTCGCTTTTTCAGAAATTATGTGCTGTCAAAGACATTCAGGCGGGCTTTCCGGTATTTTAAGCCGAATTAAACAGGAAAACATGGATATGGATCAAAGACTCACAATTTGAACAAAGGCTTTTCTGTATGAAGCAACCCTGAATCCTAAAATTGTAAAAAAGAAATAAAATTTCTGAGATATCAAACCATTTTCAGAGATGAGAACAAATGACAAGTATTTTATAACATGTACTTGTTACAGTTACAAAGAGGGTAAATAACTGGTATGTTCGGAACATATGTCGTTTAATTCCCTTATAATTTATCGTTAATGATCAAAGGAAAAGTATATAGTAATATTTTACAGTTTCTATATTCCTTGGTTGCATTTTTGGACATTTGCATTTTTAATTTCTGCTGTTATAAAATGATTAAAATCTAACAAAGCTAAAAAATAAATATGTATTTTTTTCGTTTTAAGGAAAAAGTTAATTAACCGAATCAGACTGTGTGAATTCCAATTTATTTAAAACCCTTAGTCGCAGCTAATTATAAATGAATTGAAACGAATGTACTATTTACGAATAGCATTGATAATACTTTAATTGAGAGAAGATTTGTTCTAACTAATATTATGTTAAAATTGTACAAATTTGAAAGTTTTAAGTGAACGCTGAAAATATTTAAAAAGGAAAAATATTTGAAATAAAATCCAACCTATGCTTAAATATTTTCTTTGAATATCATTATAATAAGTAGCAAAATAATTAAAGATACATTTGAAAGAAAAAGAATACATGATTTCATTTCGTTTAAAATTTAAAAAAAGACATGAATAAGTGCCAATGCAACCAATGAAAGTAAAATTTGTATTTTAATCATCTACAACGTTTCAATAAAGGGTTTTCTTTTGTTTGTTTGCTATAAATATTACCTACAACTAATTTACAACTTTGTATGTATAAAAAATTATTCTAAAATAATCAAACCTAAGAAATTCAGAAATACACGTTTTGAATCATGAAGTCATTAATGATGAAACATCACGGTAAATCAATAATGTCCATTCCCCGTCCCGTTTTCGGCTTTGAAGAAATTTTAAAATCTCCACGTAGTTAAATGTCACTTTACGAAAGATTTTATTACAAAGCAAACGAATGACGAAAACGAAAAGTTCCTTTAGGTCATGAAATTTATTGCTGTTGTCGTTTGTAGTCTTTTTTTAAAAACACTTTAGAATTAAGCTCAATTTTAGAATTATTTTATAGAAGTTGTGTTTCCTTTATAGAATTTTGGTATTCTTAGAAGAATTCGTTTGTTCAGTAAATATTCTTACCATATACTAATGTCTCGATACTTTTTCAGACACGAGAGACGAAACTCTTGAGGGATACCCTGGAAAGATGTGAGATGTGTCGCAGTAAGTATAAGAAAACCTTTAATCTTAAAATTGCTGCGAGATGTTTAAATTTAAGAGAGTGATTTATAATGGAACTGTAACGCAAATTTATATGCAATTAGATAACTACTGCCAGTATTATCATGAAACTAAGAAAGTATAACAGATAATGAAGAAACTGATAACATGATGTTTTCTACGCGGTGCTTTTGGTATCATCAAACCATACTACCCAAAATCAATCACCCCCCGAGGACTAATATACACTAAAGTTTATAATATTTGAAATGGATTTTCAACCAGGGCTTTGATGAATATGCATTTTCATCAAAATAACAACAATCGTATTTTTCGAAAGTCGGCATTGATTGACCTATGTGTTTAAAAATTGTAATCAAGTAAAACAGGAAGTCTATAAGATCTAATCAATTTCGAAGAAATTGGCGAAATCAGTAGTCATTGTAGGTCAGCATTTGAATGCGGCAACATTTGTTGCTGAAGTAATATTTTTAACACGGAAAATTCCGAAGATTTTCAATTATCGTTAAGCGATTCAGCACATTTCGCAGTAAAGATGTTAGTTTGACTTCATTTCTTTCCTAGTGCAAATGTTGATAACTTTGATACTGTCTTTCAATATCTAATAAAATTTTCCACACATCGCTTTTGATCCGGTATCGTGGCGATTTTAGTTATTGATGCATGTTTCTATGAAAACTCGGAAAATAAGACCAGTTTGAATCGCCAACATGAAATTCCTGCTCTTCAGAAGAGAAGACTCTTCATGCAAAGCTATTTTTGTGCTAAGTTATGCACACCGTGCTCAACTGTGAGAGGTGATAAACTTTCTGAGTCACACATTATTATATATTACTTATTTAAAAATATTTTGCTTCCTTTGTCAAGTAAAGTGCTTGGCTTCCTTTGTCAAGTCAAATGCTTGGCTTCCTTTGTCAANTCAAATGCTTGGCTTCCTTTGTCAAGTCAAATGCTTGGCTTCCTTTGCCAAGTAAAATGCTTGGCTATTATAGTTTCAAGGATGTGTAAACTATAATGTTTATAAAAGAAGCACGTTATTGCATAGCAATCTGGAAGCTTATAATAAGTAGTCTAACGACAAAAATGTTTCTTTTAGAAATATCACTATTTGTTCTATAATTGCAAATTATATTGGATACAAATGGACGAAACTTCGAACATATTTCGCTGTTTCACAAAAGACAGTTTAACAGACACGGTGTATACACGGCTTGACATATTGACAAACATAAAAAAATTGTAGCATTTAAACTGTCCATGTCCTCAGCTATGTTCGAATCAGCTTCGTTCGTTATGTGTAATGAACATACAAATGGTTCTTTTCTATGTACAGTTGGTTAAATAGAGAATTCTTGGATCATTGACATTTGCCAGTGATATGTCAGACCCGCATCAAATTGCCGATTTCGGAGTTTGAAAGTACAATTTAAGAACAAAGCACTTTATTAATAATAATTATTTCGACAATAAACATCTGTTGAAACATTTAAGCATCTCAAACGTCTTTTTAATTCTTAACTGAATTGATAAAAATAATACATTCCTAAAATAAAATGCATAATCTAACTAGGCAGCATGCAGAATCAATTTCCCTTAGAATAAGTATATATAGTAACTTTACATTTTTTGTTGCTTTAAAAATCTTATATTTAATAATGCTTTCACGAAATCACGAGCATTATTTAATAATGGATGAATTAGTAATGCTAATGCCAAATAACTTTTACAGAAAAGATTATAAATCTTTTAAATATAATTATTTTTATGTAAGTATTTACTAGAATATTAATTTACTAATAATTAACGTATCAAGTAAGCATATTAAAGTATATGAAGAATGTTATTTGCTCCCTATTAATTCTGCTCGAAACCTTGTAGCTACAGATTAATTTCTACTAATATTTGAATGTTATTGGCAATATTTTCTATATATTAGTAAAGTATTCATAACCATAATGAGTGTTTAATCAATTAATTATCCTCCTGGTATATCGTTATTATTAAATAAATAACTATTTACGATTTTCCAATTAAATAGCAGTAAACTAATATTGCATTTTATTGCTTGTGCATTTAAACCTCTCCCTTTAATATTTTCAGTTATAAAGTTACAATTTACATCCTCTTAGCCTAATCTTGGCTCATGTTTTTAATCTATATTTCTGCTCTTAAAAAATATTTTTGTTTTATAAAAAAAATTATTTTTCTTTCTTAGAACAAATATAAAAATACTTTCAGTTTAGCCAATTATACTACTTAGACTTTTTATAAGACCAGTTGTTTCGTAATTTTTGTTGAAATAATTCACAATTCTAACTCTGCATTTGTGCAGCTGTCAAAAGAATATTTATTCCAAAAAATCTTTGATAGCAGAAATAGTTATCAGATTATTATTATACAGTTTGCAATGAAAACTTGTACCAGTTAACAAAGGGTAATAATATTTTTTTAAATTAATTTTTAATAAAAAATTAAATTTTTTTAATAAAAAATGAGTAGTGTAATTGATGTGACAGGAAGAAAAATAGATCAACACAATATTGTAAATGGATGAAATGCGCATTGGCGTAACTTTCTAACATAAAATAGAAAATGAAATTCCTAATTAAGTTCTTATCATTTTTCAATAAAAATAAATACATTTTTTAGCTTCTTCCTGCAGATTCCTTCTTGTGCCTAGACATATCTATCCAATAAATTAGATACTAACCAAATCATCCTTCCTTTAAAATATCCTAAAAGTTCTTAAATTATCTTTTCGTCTTAAGTGGATTAAAATTTTGTGAAGTAAACTTTTCTGAAGTAAAAGAAAAAAGCTACTTTGAAGTTCTTATTTTCTTCCGAAAATAAAGAGAAAAGAAACACCCCTCTCCCCCATCGAAGATTCTAATTCGATATATCTGAATCACAACTTGATATTAGATTATATAATCCCGCGCGGACTTGAAATCTCGCATTTCGCCCACCTCGCGATATTCTGACATTTGATTATATAATTGGATTCCCTAACTTTGTCCTTAATTGCGATCGAAGAGACTCATCCCTCATAAAGTATGGAAGGCAGAGATTACGTGCGAATGCAGGACCTAATGGATGCCTTCAGAAGTCTTGTGTCGGGCAAAAAGCGCATCCGATTTATAGCTGTGATGGGCGGATGTGATGGATTCTTCGTAATTGGGTATGGCCTGCGGTTTATGGCTGTAATGGGATTTTTGTTTCCTTTTCGTCAGATATCAGAAATGCCGGGAAATATTTCTCCGCCTTTGTCTCTTGCCACGAGGAGGGATGCATTATTAACAGAGAATATCATTTCGTTGTGAATCTGGAGGTTTCTCTTATCATTGGGTGATATATAGGAAATGAACGCTACCAATATATCGTGTGAACAATTGTTAACTCTTTGATTGGCGATTTTTTAAAATCACTATGCACAAGCAACGTTTGCAGACATGTTCAAATATCGTCGGGCCAAACAAATTGTTATTTATGTACCAAAACTTTAACATAGTAGTTCACCAGTGGCGAATCCGGGAAAACATCGGGCTACAGCCCCTCCCCCCAGAGCCAAGCCAGAATTCTTGATTTTATTTAACATCATTACAACCTGTTTTTTCTTAATTTATCTCTTTTAAAAAAAATAATAAAATCGTTTCAACATTACTTTCTGGCTTGACTGGCTCGAAAATTTTCCTACTTTTGTAGTCATTCCACTTGTACTTGTAGCTTTAGCATGGTCGAAGACATTTTTTGGCTAGTTATTTCATTGTAATTTTTATTAAATTATCGAAAGTATTGTATTGTTTTTTATGATTCTTATTGTCAGGTGAGTAAAGTCTGTAAAGTTAAAGAGTTTTGGTTTACTTTAGCCTTCAGATTTTACCTTCATCACGAAAATACAAAATTTTTATGACCTCAGCCCCAGACTGAATCCTAGATTCCTTCGCATTTCTACACTATAATAGTACTAAGTAAACACGGTAGCCTGTGAAAATCGCAGGATGCAGCAGAAAATAAACTTGCTTCCTACACGCGGAAATGGCGGGACAAAGACGATTAACCCTTTGAGCCCTAATCCGCCTCAAACCGCCCCATTCAACAGAGGCCGGACTCAGGTGGGTTCGGGCGCCTGAGTGAATTCTACGGGAGAAAAGTGGTTCCTTTCTTTGTTGACGATTGGTCGCCCAAACTTGGGTGTCGTCCTCCTGGAATTTCTCTAAAGAAAGGAAGGATTTCATTCTGTTTTCGTGAACGAAATTTTACTTCAGTTTTTGCGGTACTGGAATTCTCACTCTGGCCAGGTTCAGAGAGTTAAAGAAACCTTCACAGGATTTAAAGACTGTCAGGGGATTAAAGAAACCTTCTTGGACTATTGGATGAATATTGTTATATTTATTGATTTAAAGAAAGAGCACACTGTAGAAGAAATAAAGTTACAGTGTTGCATGACACAAAATGAGCGTCAGGCAAAGAAAAAAAATGAAAACACTTAAAAATAAAAAGATATAACATGAGTTTAAAAGTTGTAAACACTGAATCAAGAAGAATTAGAAATACTGTTCAGCAACAGATTCCGAGACTACCACTTTTGGACGATTTTACACCGGAAAAGGGTGTCAGACAGTGAGCGCATTTCCGGAGTTCTTTGTTAGATCATGCTCAGAAAAATGTAAACATCGCCCTTTCATTCTTCACTTTCCCCCTATTTTGATGAAAATAACTCCGTCCGGCGCATGCGCAAAAGCGCGGAGGGTTTCCGGATCCGTTGCTAAACAATAGTAATTATACACTCAATTTTAAGACATTAAAAATCATATTAGGAATTTAAAAGTAGTAAATATTTATTCTTAGAAACAATAAAGGTCGTATGAAAAATATCCAGATATATATTCAAAATACCTGTTCAAACTTCTATAAAACTTATATTATGAGAAATTATGTAATTAAATTTGGCAAATATATGTTCAAATTAGTGGTTGTTTCTAAAAGTTCTGGTTGGCGCTGCAAAATTAATACAGTTAAATGAATTGTGAATAAATTAATGTAATGTTCTATTTTAAAGTAGATTGAATAAATCAATTTTTCTGTAATAATTACTAATTTCTATAAAATTGCGTCATTGAAATGGAATTGTTTTCGCTGCCAAACTAACCTGAAGAGTTAATTTGGAGACTATGTGGCAGAGTCTTGGCTTTGGGACTAGAGGGTAGTGGTTTTGAGACCCATTCCATGGAAGATCTGCCCTGTGTACTGTCCTGGTGCAAGTTAGGGTCGAACGTCCTTCCACTGGTGTGGTGCGGAAAGATGGAGAAGGAGAGTGCCCCAGGTGT
>BGPR01003685.1:112797-130433 GCA_013235015.1 Araneus ventricosus
CATATATTTAAACGCCCTTGTTTCGGTCTTAAGCCGCAGAGGCCGACTAGTTGCTGGCATTTCGAAAACGCTTTAATGTCTCCAATTACAGATCTGCGTTCTCCGAAATGGATGTGCTATCTTCCTTCGCAGAGTTCTCGTACTTGTCTAATGGGCGATTAGCTGGGGGCATGTGGTTCCGGGCCTGCCCAAGGAGGGTTTGGGAATTATCAATTAGCTTCAGACTGACCACGCCATTTGCAGTTATAATAGAGTTGCTGCACATAGACGAATGTCCAAGACCCTCATAGGTGTCCGCGTTAATTGCGGACTCCGAAACTATTCGATTGTCATATAGCTAATCGTAAAGCCGGTCATAAGCAACAGTGAGGAGAAATCTGGAAGATCGTGGAAAGACAAGAATTTCTTATATGAAGATCGCAATTGCTAAAAAGAGGAAGTGATTTAAAATATTATTTATTGTCTGTTTGAATTGAATTTATTTCGAACGTAATTTAACAGCACGGCCAATTGTTTACTTTAATTAGATTAGCGTCCTGTTTTAACCCTTCAACCGGCTGGAACGTAGAAAGTCGCTCTCTGATGACTATTCTAAAACCGGCTCCGTCGCAGAAAGTCGTTCTTCGATTATTACTCTTAAAAACCGACTCCGGCATAGAAAGTTACTCTCTGTTTATTACCCGATAACCGGCTCCGAAACATTTGCGTTCACCATTTAGCTACAGAGAGGCCGTTTTCAAAGCATTTCAGCTGAAATATTTTTGCCGTTCAAAGGGTTAAAAGTTACTTTTGGACAGATCTCTTAATTTTGATTTGCGGTAAGATGAAAAGGACGACATCTGAGGCTGCACCTTATCTCCAAATTTCCAAGCCACTGGCACGAGAGGACGTTTGGCTCGAACCTACAACCGTCTGGTCCCGAAGCCGAGATTTTCTCGCAAGGTCACCGCGGAACATAAATTCCAAAATTAATTTGGCGTGGCGCTTTTGGCGGATATGAGCATGAATTGATTCCATTCTTAAGAAAAGTGCCTTAACCCCCTTGCCTTACGATTTTATTTAACCTCCTAATTAGATCCCACCACCCATTTGGGATATTTTTTTATTATTTCAACCTATTTAAGATGGTAATGATTACTTGAGACATTTAAGCGTATCCAAGTGATTTTTGTATTTAATATTAATTGTTACGTTGACTTAATTACGGATTTAAATAGCAAAAAATTCCGTAATTTTCGATGCACATACCAGGCACGTTGTTGTAGATTAAGATGTTAATCCTACGGAGTGCGAAGAATTTTTAAAGAAACCCATTTTTATTTTTTAATCGTTTGCTTATTAAATTATCGTAGTTATTAAACTGCTGCTCTTGATGCTTTTAAGAATCACAATTTTGAGGAGAAATATTATATTTTAAAGTTCTTGGTAAGGTCTCTTTACAGATTTGCCTTTTCCTTTATTATGATAAAGTTATATATATATATATTTCTGATAAATAATAGAAACTGGCATATATGTAAGAAAAGCGAAAGAAGGCGTGAAAAATTTTAAGTAGCTAATTCTGATTTCATCACATTAGGGTAGCTTAGTACTTTCATATATACAATAACATTTTAAATTTATTTTTGATTCCTTTCAAATTAGGAATTTCGAGCTTCAAACTTAAAAGTAAATAATTTTACTAATTAATAAATCTTTAAAGTATTTTAATAAACAAAAAATACAATTGGACATTTAAAATAGATATTTACTGTAAGTGTGAAATCTTATAAGACTAATATTAAGGAGTCTTTAATTGTATTAATTTTTCCGTTAATTAACGGCACTCAGAATTTATTATTTGCTGGGTTTTTTTTTCAGTTTTATTTCATATTTATATAATGTTAATATAATGCAATGGAAATAATGTGAAGAACTTCAAAAAAAAATTTCAAAAATATTCTACTTCCAATTTTGAATTCCCGTACCCTAAAATATGAACTGAAACATATTTATTGAAAGATTGCTTTATATTATTATTCTATGCAATTATTGAACAAGTGCCAAAAATTTATCGAAATATGTCAATAGTTAATAATATTCTATTAAAAGTAGCACTATTTGTTCCCAAAAACTAAAAAATATCAATCCCTCAATGCACGATTATTTTTTGCTTTCTCGATAAAAGTTGTATTAATTTATGTAAATTATTATGAAAAATGTAGGAAAAATAATTGAATAATTTAATTTAGAACTTAACTTTGTAATTAAAATTAATTAACGGAAAAAATTGCTTATTTAAATTCTATTTACTGATAAAACTTTCCTTATTCAAGTCAAAATGTATTAAGTAACTAATTTTATTAATCAGTTATTAAATTATTCAAAATGAATTGAAAAAGGCAGAAATAGCAGTGTTCCAAAATATGACCCACTGGAAAATGCACAACCAAAGAAAACATATGCAACTAAAAAGCCTTATGATTATTTTTAAAAACTGTAGTCAGACATGACACCGACAATAATGCAAATTTATAACGAATTTTTTTGTTTTCGTTTCGTCACAATAAATCCTGATTTCGGTCAGTAAAAATCTGCACTATAGTGTTTGCTTCCCTGAGTTTAAGAAATTTCTTGGTTATAATATGCTTCGTTATTTATGAAAGAAAACCTACGAACTTACAAAACTTCGACGTTTCAGTTGAAATTACGTATAGTCGAACTGATTTTATTAAAAATGAAAATAATTTATATTAAAATCAATCACAGGCGGAAGTTTCCTAAAAAATAATTCCGATCCTTTTTCATTTTATTTTCAAAGACAAAATATGAATAAGAAATTTTCTACGTTTCATTTCATGTCACAAATAGAATACAATCATGAATTGTGGTGCGCACCTCTTCACTTAAGAACATTTGAAGAGTCTATTCGAGTTACATTGAGCCTTCAGCTCGATACAGCACCGTACATAGACATTGCACATTGACAATTCAGTGAGCCATAGAATTATTAAAATGGAATTCAACAGTTTCTAATTTTAGCCTGTCCACATAGCCTGAGCATCTCGCTCAATGCCTCCAAATGCGATGCCTCTTCGTAAATGAGAAATTATAGGTATGTGAAATTTGCCCCACCATTCCTATACCTTTAATAATTCCTCCATCAAAGAGGCGTAGCGTTAATTTGCATTTGCGTTCTAAACCATCTTCTTGCATGTTTCACGCTCAGTGATTAGGATTTCTAAAACCAATGATGAATGAGATCCCCTCCCCCTTTTCTCGATGGAACTATTTCACCTGCTGAACGTTAAGAATGACTGGGAGAGACCTTCGTCAAGCTATTCACCAACAACACCTGCGGGTTTATATCGGATATTAAGGAATTCAGAACGAACAATGTATGCTGAAAGCGGTGGCCTGCGTAACGATTCATAATTTCTGCTATGGCTGCTGATTTCGTAATTAGAAATCGGCCTGCGCTTTTGGGACTGAAGCCGTTAATCATATCTTTTGGGAAAGGTGAGGCGCAACAATTAAATGTTAAATATATTAAAGAACGTGTTATTAAACAGTTGCTTACACATTTTTGTAAATGATTGCAATATTTTGATAATTCCGGCAACAAAATTTATTAGCTGTATTCAGAATCATTTTAAGCTCCAAGTTATCCAAAGCTCCATTTTGGATGTCTTCTACCCACTCCCCTCCGAGGACAAAATTTTTTCTGTCTTGAGAATTTTTTTAAATGCTGGTCATCAATATTCTTGGATACCATGTGTGTGCTATTTTGAGAATTCTTGCAGTAAAGTTAATTAGTTGTATTCAGAATCATTTTCAGCTCTAAGTTATCCATAGCTCCATATTCTTATCTCTACTCTCCTCCAGAGACAGAAATTCTCTCTACATCTCGGAAAATCTTTGTATTTTATTCCTTCAAATTTTTAAAATGCTAGTCATCAATTTTCTTGCATATCATTTGCGCGTTAGACTGATTTGAGAATTAAATAAAATCTCGTGTCAGAACTGTTTTAAGTAAAGCTGACACTATTATCTAACTGTGTACGTTTATTATAGAATGGATAAATTTTCAAGCTTGTACTTGACATAGATTGCATTAAAATTCAGTAGAGAATTACTATTCAAAGTAAATAATTTTGAGAGGCAATTAATCATTGAGTTAAAGAAAAACTTAAATTGCTCTCTCTCTCACACACACACACACTTCTTTCGCCTTTAAAGCGAGAATACATCACTTTCTCAGTTCGCAGGATTGGATTCGGGAATTGTTGAGCAAGTAAGATAGCCTTTACAAAATTTATATTTAAAAATAAAAAATCAGTCGGTTTTTCAAAATTCAACTAAACTTATGCCGAAAAATCAATTTTTCGGACGGAATTTTTGATAAAATCTTTTGGAGAAAGCACATTAACGAATGCGATATTTTCTTCAAATTTGATTCTTTAAGACAATATTTTAAAAGTGTCATGAATGTAAGACAGCCTTTTTTCTCAAAATTGATAAAAAACTTGAGTAAAGAATTTAATTTTCAATGGTATTAATCTGATACAACATATTAATGTCTGTTATCGGAAATAATTCACTTAAACTACTACAAAACATTACCATTTTTTTTTTATTTTGTGTTCCATAAGTTTCTCCGCTGTGATTTATTAGGAAAATGCGTCGAAAACTTTTTTTAAAATCTCCTTCCATCAAAGAAGGGTAAAGAGAGACTTTTTTATTTGCAACCCGTGTACCTGTAAAAGGGAAATTCTCTATCACATCTTTTTCACTTTTTTATAGAGATTTATCTCATTCTAATATGAATCTATTTTATTAAATCTCATTTTTGATTATCTTATTTACTTTCATCAATTTATTTTACAGCACTAGTTTAAAAGCAATTTATTTTACGCCTAAAAGCGAATTAACACACAAATAATGAAAACGGTGCAATTTTTTTCGAAAACTGACGAATCATAACTGATATTTCTTTATGCTTCCATGTGATAAGATTAATAAAAATTATGTAGTTTATGAACGAAACAAAAAAAAGAAAAATTCCTTAAAATGAAAATATTACCGATAGGAAAATAAAACTGTTTTTTATAAACTTGCATAAACAGCACTTTTATATATCTTCTGATTAAAAATATACAAAAAATGTTTACCATGCATGTAAACAATTTTTACGATTCTAGTGTTTCTTTTTTTTCAAACTGGGAAACGAAATATAAGGTTTGATTAAAATCCATGGCTTCTATTGATTAAAGCTTGTTTTGTTATTATACGTTATTACTGGGTTTTGTTGTTACAGCTCCTCATGCAAAATCTTGCTATTATTATTATGTATTGAAATTTACTATTACGTTCTAAAATGAATTCATTTCTTCTATTTTTTATCTTCAAATAAAATTGGAAAGAACATTTGTTGTTAAACATTAATAAACCTCGTACATTATGCTTTACTTAATATATTGCTCGAAATATAACTTAATCGTTTAAGTTTTTGTTATGTATTTATTCTCTTAATCGTGATTTATTTATATAAAAATATATCAATGCTTGATAATATACATTCAAATTACTTATAACAGACGAAATCACTAAATTAAAAAAAAACTCTTACTGAAATATTAGCCATCACTTTTGCCAGAAAGCCATATAAATATTTGAGTTACTCCCTTTTATTTCTATAGAAAACTTATATTAATCTATTTTTTAAAAAAAAGAAACTAAATAAATATTTACTTTGATCGTAAAGTAAATGCCTACTTAATAGGTTATTATTAATGCGATGACTTATTTATTTTAAACTGTATTTACAAAAATTTAAATTCTGAACCATTTGACGAAATCTTTAAATAACAGTATTTCGATTTGAATCGCTTATTGCCTATAGAAATCAAATATCACGTAAAGTATGATCACATTAATATCACCAACCTGTTTTCCTAGCTACTTTAATGGCGCTTTTATAAAGTAGAATTCTTAAATAAGAAAGATATTATTTAGCAGCTCTAACTTGGGTAAATTCGATTTATTCAGTAAAATGGGTGTTCTCTAATTCTTGAACGAGAGAAGTCGGAGGTTATAGATAAATATATCATCAATGAAAACAGTCTCGCTGAAAATTGCCAGACAAACATTGACCTGCAAAAATTAACGAAATTAGTTAATCCTTCATTCTAATCGAGGAAAGCACGGCAATCCTTCTTATTACGTGAATTACCCCATTCGAACGATCTCATTATTCGTCCCACATTAAATGAACACGTTTCCTTATCATGGGGTAATTCATAAATTCGTCAATTACATCTTTTATAACGACGCTCGCACGAAATTTCCCATGTGGTTTCGCCGATCACGTTTCCACCATTTCCCACACTCCAATTAAACTTCTGTCTTCCCTCCCCCCCTCCGCTCCCTATTGCTTCCCAAGCTAATGACCAGTAATACACCATTCCGTCGGCTTGGTCTTCATCTGCGTCACAACTTCCATGAGAATTCCCATAGACCACGCCGCCAGAATATACATTTGGCTTGCTTTGTTGGCCCCGGCCCTAATTGGTTGTCCAAAGGGAGTGATACTCGCAATATTTAGTGGCTCAAGTGCAATTGGCTAGTTTCTCCGGGTTCAAAGAGCTGCATTCTGAATTAGGGTCTTGTTTAAGCATGGCTCCGTTCTAATCTATGGATGGGGTTCGAATGCAAGTAAGAGTATAATCGGGTACTTTGATGGAGAAGGTTGGGTATATGGGACCTTGGTGACTTTGGACGTGAGATCTGAAATGACATATCGTGTTAGCGTTTGTATAGAATGTGTATTAGCTAAAGAGAAATAATTTAAATGAAGGATTTCAATGTAAGGATAAGACAAGAAGCGTTTACAAAGATCTTCTTGATTGAAATTTGATTTTTTTTGTTGTTGTTGCTGTTGCAAGTTATTTTCCAGTGATTACACATTGACTTGCTTATTGAATATGCAGTACTTAGTTGATTAACACTGCAGTTTCTAGTTGATGTTTAGTGTCAACGTATATTAAGATGCTTTATGATTTTATATAATATAATAAAGTAATTTTCTTGATAACATAATATTAAAATTCTTTAATGAGATAGAATAAAATTCATGTCTTGTTTGGATATGGGGTGAGAGAATAGAAAAATTTAAAACAAATGTCTCTAGAAAAGAAAAATGAAGAAATATGTATTTTCTCGATAATTTCACTTTCACAAGATAATTTTTAGCTAAAATTAAGCGAATTCATGACAATATAAGCTTAGATTAATTGTTTGAAATAATCGCATCATTATCGATATTTCATCAATATGCCTAATAAATTTAATATTTTTGAATGATTAAGGCAAAATGAAGCTGAATCATTCTAGCTTTAATTTTAAATCACTAAAAGACACTTCTGTAATTTGCCTTTTAACACTAAACGTATCATGGCTTGTCAAATGACCGGTTATAAACTTTTGATTAGAAAATTCGTATAAAATATTATCGCTTTTTCACACTCGACTTCATGACATTTTCTATTAAATATATTCATTTAATTTTTTTATTATTTACTTTTCTGATAAACACGTGTATCCATTTGAACGGGAACAAAATTCACTGCCTTATAAGGTTATCGGAATGACAGGTACGTTTCACATATCGTATCAATTTGATGCACATTTCCGCATAGACTGTTCAGTGGTAAGTTCAATATAAAAGAAATTGTTTTCATTCACTGTGCAAATATGTTTCGTCTTCGTCAACATCAGCAAAAACACACGCAACGATTTTTGCCTGCGAAGACGATAACTTTATAGAAATTTCCACAAAATTATTTTTTGTTGAATTATTACCTTAAATTTACTTTGTTGAATATCTCCTTACTAAAATCAATACTTTCAACATTGGAGGAACATTGAACTTACAACATTTCAGGAAAAATAAAGTTAAGTGTTAATTAATTTTCAACCCTATTTTCAGGCATAGCTATTCTAAACACTGTAAAAAAATGCATTGGGCACTTCAAGAAGCACAACATAAATGAAAAAAATATTTACATCTGCGTTACGTGTAATAATCTTTAATAATCTAAACAGGGTATCCCACTTTATTTCGTACTCTATAATAAATGGGAAATATATTTCTTCACGGTCTTTAAAATCCATTTCAACTATGGAGGTACAGAGGGGGAAAAAGATTCGTCTTTTTAAGCTCGAACGATTTATTTCTCGTGTACCGAACAAAAAAGAAGAAAAAAATAGATTCGACAATCTTCACACTCTATACGAAAGAAGGAATATCTCGTCCAAGGAACAAATAAAGGAGAAAGATCGGTTCCGAACATATCCTGTTGACAAATAATCTGTCATACAGAGCCCCATCCATCACACTTGTCGAGCCGGCAGCTATTGACCTTTGTCATATTGTGTCATTTGTCACCTTCTGTCCAGAGGAAGAGAATGAAAAAATCTACACTGGCCTATTACTGGCCCGTGTCCTCCCTCCACGAGTGCACTGCCATCCAAAGGATTGATTTGAAAAGAATTTGGGATTTATTCTGCTCGACCGAAGCAATCTCGTGTCCAAAAAGATGTTTCTACGTTCGCCAAATTTCGAATAAGACGACATGGCGTTTTGATCAGTCAGATAAAAGATATGTTTTTAAGCTGCTATTTCGAATCGGTGTTATTGCTTTTCGATTTCCTTTTCTCGAAACTAAATGCCAGCTAACTAATAATTTTTTTCTCCCAATAGCTTTAATTTTAGTTATTGTTTTAGTGAAATGAAAATAAGTTATTTCACTCATAACTAATGATATTTTCTTTTGCATTGTTTTGATCCATACAGCGTTTGTTAACGTTTAAAAAAGTGTATTTAGAAGTGTTAAAATGTATTGCTCAAATTCCGAATGAGGCGATAAAGGCGATTTGTTCAGTTAGATAAAATATCTGTTTTTGAGCTGCTCTTTCAAATCGGTGTTATTACACGATGCACTTTTTTGGAACTAAATGCAAGCCAACTAATTGTGCCGTGTAGCTGCAAAAGTGGCCATCTCCAAATAAGAAATGTTTTGAGAAAAGTGGATTTTCTGTCACATCTATTCAAAATCAAATTTTAAAAATAAACTGTATGGCATTCGAAGCGTTTAGGCAATGTGTTCTAGTATGCAATTTATGATAGTGTGATATTAAGAGGGTCAAATGGACTCATAATCTTTCAAAAAACGAATTTTTGAGAAGTGGAGATGGCCATTTTTGTAGTTACACGACACAATTATTTTTCTCCCAATAGTTTTGGTTTTAATGAAACAAAAATAACTTATTTCTCTCATAATAGATATTTTTCTTTTATTTAATATTGATTATATAAGGTTTTGCTAACGCTTGAAAAAGTATATAATTTTATCCGATCTTCATAATGAAATAAACACGTAAAATATTTCAAAACTAAAATTTTACTTTATTTTCAAGGAAGCTAATATTTGTTTACGGTTTTGGATATGTGTATATTTTTTTTATCCACAATATACATGAAGTGAATTTTTTTTTTGTTGAAAGGAAGGTTTCTCATAACTTAGTTTTTAATCTTATTTAATTATCTTTCATTACTTTATTTTTAATTACTTTTCATTAGAACTTTTCTTTACATATTTTAAACAAAACAATGAGAACGATCTTCCAAAATGGAAAGAATAATATAAAAATAATTAATTTTTAAAAAATTAGCTGTTAACTTTTTTATCTATCTGAGGTAAATAGTCATTATACGAGAGATAACTTCTCTTCAAGTGAAATTGAATTTTCTTTATGTAAATACTGCATGTTTATTGCAAATTCTCTGAAATTTTTATTTCTTCCCCCCCCAATATTAGTAAAAGTAAATTATAAATGTACATTTTTCATAACATTTATAGAGAATTCTTTACGTAGTTATAATCAAAAGTATTTTGGTTTAAATTTGCTTTAAGGTTTTGAAATACGCTACAGCATTTGACTGTATTTATTTTAAACAAAGTCAAGCGTGGTGTCAATTTTTTGTTATAATGTCCATGCTTTCAAAATAGATTTCAGATGTTTAGGAAGCAAAACGAAATGGTAAGTTCCACGTTAAACTTCTGATAATTTGAATTACACTGTAAGATAACTATTAGCATTACTTTACACTTTTTCATCGTATGACCACGAGTTTGAATCTGGATTCTACCAATGTTTACTTTATAATAATAATAATTAGACATGTTTTTTAAAAGACGTATTTATTTATGTACTGAAAAGTAAAAATTTTTTAATCCATGTTTTTTAATAAAAAAATGGAGGTCAGAAAAAATCGTGAGGCAATAAAAGAAATATTCTTCCAAGTAAAATTGAATTTTAATCATTAAGAATTTTTAAAATAAATGTTTGAGAGTTTTCTTTCCTGCGATATTCATTGTGGCATTTTTTCCTCATCCTGTTGTTTTCATGGCCTCTCGGCTTTACTATTTGGTTTTTACTTTCATACTTTTGATTAAAAAAGGATTTTCTATTTTAAAATACACTTATAAACCCGTGTTTTCAAAAACTTTATTTTTATTATTTTCTACTTTTTAGTCTTTAATCTATTTCATAATCCATTATTATAATTATTATGGAATCTTGTTGAGTTTAATTTTCTGAAATTCACTACCAGATGTCGCTCTTCGTATAGAATAAAAACTATATAAAATGAAGCGATTAATTGATAGTTAAGTTCAAAAAGCATTAAAGTATTGCATTGTCATCAGGAACACACAACCGAATGAAAACGCAGAACTCTGGCACATCAGGAAATTGATTACAAAATTCCATCTTTACAAACATCAAACTAGGCAATTCAAATAAAAGCGTGAAAAAACAACTGGATGCAGTTATCCCTATTAGCAAAAGATATTGTACGATATCCACACGATGTTATTCGATATTCTGAATACCACACAATATCGTGAGGATATCGCAGCAATATTGTACAGCATCTTGTGCTAATAGGGATGCTATCGGGAACTAACTTAAGATCACGCAGTTTGAGATAAAGCTATTTTCTCAAAACTTAACCGCAAAATTCTAACGTTACATCTTATCAAAAGTGATTGTTGCTATGTTTAAAATTGGATGTTAAACTGCCTGTAGTTGGTTGGATTTTACCTAATAGATTACATGTATATAAGTACATATTCCAACGTCGAATGTTTGCTGTTCCTCTATTGTATCACTGTGTTCAATTTATGAATGTCAATTTTCATCGTAGATTAGAAATTGGTGCCATGTAAAAAATTGAGGTTGTCGTCGTTGGCTGATGTATAAAACTTTACATTGGATTACACGGTTTTAATTCTCAAAACCTGGCGTGATAACCGATTGTGCAGAATTAACCGTTAATTAAATAAATTAAACCCAATTTTTTATCATGTAACCGAAAAGATATTTCAAAAAGAATTAAAGCCAGTTATTATCTCTTATAAAATAAACACGATTCTTCAGTTCACAAGGAAAAGCTAATTTTCATTTAGTAACGCACTTTTCTTTTCATGATTATGATAAATTGCGGAAGTCTTTTTTTGAAGTTGTTTTAAAAGTGTAGGCATTCAGCTGAAATTTCCGATGTGATGAGCATCCGTAACACATGTTAGAACCGGAAAGAGAATAACTAGGCTGCTTTTTTTGTTTCGTTTTCGCTGATAAGCGTAAAGGATGACAGTTCCAAAACTTTGATTAATATAAACGAGTCTGTCTTTGTCGCGTGTTATTTGACAAATTGCTTTTAAATAAATCTTTACATCTCTGTTTAACATCGTGGTGTTCTTTGAATAGATGCATATTAGTTTTAAATTTATCTGGAACGCCAGTCGATCTCGTTTAATACATAAAGTTTTAAACTAGTTGTGGCGTTTAATTTTTCCTGATATAAACTTACAGGTTCTGGGATAGAAAATAAACATTGAGAAACCCATGAAAATCTAACTTAAATTTACTTAATGTTTGTTATTTTAAAGGTACATTTTTTTCAAATTTATTTTGATTTCGTCGTATATTTCTTTCTTAAATAAAAAGCTTTGTCTTTCTAATTTGAAACATGAGACTTTTGAAGAAAGCAATAGTTTTTGCCAAAGGATACGTGTATTTGGCAACAGTGACTTGTATAAAGAAAGATATTATTGCATAATTTCCATTGTGTAGGATAGAATAGGATTTCTTATTTACTACATTTCGAACCAGCGAATAACAAATTATCTGAACAAATTAAAATACCCTAGTTTTTTAATAGTTAAAATGTTCTGTATGTTTTGGTTTCACAAAATCCAGCATTCTATCTTTGTTATACTTTGAAAATAATCTTCTTTTGAAAATATTCTGATATTCTTTAGCTTAAATAAATGGTCAAGTTAATCTACTATATTTATCATAGTTTATTTATGTATAGTAAGTATATTTGCATTCTTTCATTTCTTTGTTTCCATTTTGAACGCCAAATTACCCAAACAGTTAACATAAAATTTAAATAAATAGCTCCACATCAAACTAATGTTTATACTAATGTTATGGATGTAATGTTGAAACCTAATGTTAAGCATAGCATTTTTTTTTTTGGCGCATTTCAGGAAAATTATTCTCTTGGAAATATTTTATGCTGTATATAAAATATCTCATGCAGATCTTTTTTAAAAGTACTGATGCTTTTCCTGTACATAAATATTAGAATTTCTTTTAGAATACTCTTTGACTCGTTTAATCTCGAAATGACAGTTTTAAACTTATTTTTCGTAAATGTTTTACATTTTATCATTCACAATGTATAGAATCTTTTTTCTAATATATGCAGCCAAGAGTATTTCTATAAATCATTCCACATAAAAATATTAAAAAGTTTATCTAAAGCTATATCAAATACTCGATGGGTGTTTTTATTTCATGTTTTTTTGTTTTTTTTAAACAAATTCACAAACTGTTTCTGGCGGAAGCATTGTAGGATTTTTTTTTAGAAACAAATGTGTTGATTAGTATAAGAAGGCTAACTTGACACAAGTGCGTTTTCATAGCTATTAGCCTAAAATCTTTTGATGCCTTAATCAATTCACTTCTTAAATGACAGATTTTAAGAAGCAATTACGAGAAATAAAATTAATAAAAATAGTTTAGTTTTTAAAAACACGCTTCTATCAGTGTACTGAATAGATTTTTTGTTTTAATTATTTTTTGCTTTCTAGATTTAAATTTATAACTCACTACTATAAATATTATGTAATCCTAGGATCAGTATTTTTTTAAAATCAGTACAAGGTGACGCCACTGGTATGGAATCAAAATTTTATTACATCAATAGATTAACTGATAATTAAATTCTAAAAATATTAAAATTGTGGTGCTCAAACCGTTGGCCACGACCTCTCTGGGTGTCTAGAGGAAATTTTTGCGGGTCGCTAAATTCAATAAATTTATTTGACAATAAAAAATATAACGCTTTTCTTCAAAAAACACTGTTGCGACCCTTCTGGGCGTCGCGAAAAAATTTTACACAAGGTGAAGGTGTCGAAAACGAAAATAGTTTGCGCACCGCTGAAATAGTGTATAGTAATCGAGAATGCACAAGTGTAGAAAATTTCAAAATTCTAACCCAAAAATTAATTGCAAAATTTCTTCTTTACAAACAGGAAACAAAGTCAAATATAAATGCTTAAAAATGTAACTTTTGAAAATTTATATTTCATTTGTCCCTTACATTTTTCTGCATCTGAATGAGAAGTCTGTCTATCCGTTCATTCTTGTACATGTAGAATTGTATGAAAAACGCTATGACTTAGATGGATGGAATTCGACATATTATCTTTATCCCTATAACGGTAAAGCTGAGTCAAACTTGGGACAAAATCAGTTCAAGGATTGACTGTGTGTCGGTTTGCCTTTTCGTGAATATGTGAACACGATATCTTAAAAACGCAAATAACTAGAGTGAAATTTCGCTATGTGAACTCTATGCCAAAATCTTAGATATATGTCAAATTTGACACAAATTCCATCAACGGGAATAGGTTCTAAATATTTTATTCTTATGCTACAAAGTTGAGCACAAAACACACAATATGTGGAAGCATAGGAAAAGCTTAGGGGAGAACACTTCCTCTGGTTTAATGTCATCATTCAATTTAGTTTAAAAGCCAAAAACGATTTAGTGTATTTCTGCAACTGACTTTATTAGGCCTTTGAGTGTATTATTATGTTGTTGTTCCTAAAACATTTACAATATGGCTGATCTTTTCAATAAAATTATTAATTGTTCCTTTAAAAAAATAACGAAGTTTCTTCTATTTGTGAACATTTCATTTATACGTTCGTCTTTCATTTGGGGTAGCAAAAAATATATTCTACTCGTGATGCGAAAGCTTAACGACTTCTTTTTCTTATATTGAGTTGAGAAACATTAAAAACGTCTTTTTTCATTCATGCTTACAACACGTAAGTAAATAGCCGTTTTTCCTATCTTTCTAGCTCATAAACATTGTCGCGATAGTCCATGCTATCCTGGAGTCCAATGTGCGGACACATCTGACGGCTTCCGCTGCGGTCCTTGTCCAAGAGGTTACACGGGAGACGGCATCACCTGCAAACAGGTCGTCACTTGCAACGACAGGCCGTGTTTCGAAGGTAAGGAGAACATTCTTGCTCGTTTTCGCTCACCACAGCCCTTCTGCCTCAAACATATCAATCGGCATGCTGTCTTTCGAAGAATATAGTTGTATTATAAGCAATTATGTATAAGAATTTTGAGTATTTGATTCAATTAGCTTATGTAAGAGAAACTGCTTTCAAGCCGGTTTCCGGAAAAGTACAATTGTTTGTCTTTATTGTGTAAATTTTGAGATGAATATATCCTGTATGTGTGTTTTGTGTTACGTTGACAAATACTGAAAAATATAACAATCCTCCATTTGTCAATAAAATATCATTTGGTACTTAAGTTTTTTGTTTATTGCTTCTTTGACAAAATGATAACATTTGATTGGCGATTCTAATTTGGCATGAAGTAAATGCCAAATTAGCATGCATGAATGAGATATCTTAAGAAATCAAGTATCTTGAAATTGGCAAGTATTGAAGCATATAGTAATCGCCAATCTTTTATGATCTCACGTTTCAACTGTCTGCTTATTGCACCTTTAGCAATCAAGCATTTGATTGCTGACTCTCGTTTGTCATTAAATGTACATTCAGTGGCGGCTCGTCAGCTCAGAAACAAGCGGTGCTGCGAAAGTTTTTTAGACCTAAGTTGTAGGAAATTTTGTGCTGATTATTTTGGTATATTATAATAATATACTAAAAATTGATAGTTTTTGAGTTATAAAGAAAAAAACTGGGAGGGGGGATTTTTTTCATGTTTTTTGGCTATAACTAAAATTCCACCAATCATTATTGGTGGCAAACCTCAGATTCGTAATCGGCACCCCATAAAACATAAACAAGCAAAAAATTACAACTCCTCCAGAATTGGATTTAAAAAAACGATTTAACGATTGAACTACTGGGAAAAAGCGAAAAAGAGCCAAATGAGAGCTGAAAAAATGCAGCTAAAATGAGTGAAATTTCGAGCGGAGAAAGGGTTGCTTTTCTCCTGCTTCACGTTGCTCTTAGCGTTAATATCGGATCCGTAGGAGAGGCAAAACTTGATGCAGCTCTGGTCCGTCTCTCTCTTAATTCTTGATTGATTTCTCGTCTTCTCTTTACATTTTTATTACTTTTTTGCCATTTTCGTTCATCACTGAATTCTCAAAGAGGAAAAGTAAGCCAATTAGAATAAAAACGAAAATACAACCTTTTAAAATAATTTCAGGGGGGGACTGCAACTCTTATGGATGAGCCGCCACTGTGTACATTGCATGAATATGACACCTTGGGAAATCGATTATTATGAAATTTTCATTCGAGATATATAACATAACAGATAGCATAATGATATTCTATGATTTAATTAATTTTAACTTTCTCATATACGAATCATACAAATTGACAGTGTTTAAATCGAAAGAAAAAACACTTGTCTTCGAGGTTTGGTTGTATATCCACATTTTCAACCTGGCTAGTCCGTAAAAACCCGCCATTATTGGAATTTTGTCTTTCTGTTAGTCTATTAACACGATAACTCTAAAAATAAAAAATCAGACGAATGAAGTTCAGTATGTGGTCTTCACATTAAAATTGTAGATCTATTCCAAATTTTGGACGGAATTCGTCTAAGTACACCTGTATGCCCCTCCATGTATATGAGAACACGTACACTTCAACACGCTAGAAGGATAAAATTTTAAGCATGTTTTTAAAATCAGAATTGGTGATCTGTATCAAAATCCGGTCCAAAGCCGGCAAATAATTAAATGTTTGTCGGTCGGTCTGTTCATGTGTAAGTGAGCGCGATAACTCAAAAATACAATAAACAAGAGAAATGAAACATGTATATGGTCTTGATACACAAAATTGTTCATGAATGCATGAAATTTTGCACCAAATCGATCAAAGAGAGAAGAGATTCCAAATTTATACTCTATCCTCTTCTCTATAGGACGGAACTAAAGAAAAAATGCGAATATTGTGGAAGTATACTTACTTACACCACAGCATACCCCCGAACTTGGAGCCAGAGGGGCTCCCTGTCGGTTGGGTGGGTATGTGTGAAACTTTATTAAGAAGAGCAAAGCAAAAAAATCAGATATTTTAACATGCATATTATACAATTTTGATTTATAAAAATTACAAAATAATAAAATATATGTTGCACACATTGAAAACCTTGATCAAAAACCGGTCAAGATGAATGCAGAATTTACAAGAAACCAAATTGAGAATTATGAGCCCGGAGAAGCATTAATAAGGGTGTCGTATTCCAGGAGGAACTCGATAAGATTATTGAACTTGGTTCTTGAGTGAGCATTCTTGAGAATGCCTTTTTTCCGAAGTAATAGATTGGCACTGCTAGGAGTAGAAAAATGCCAAGAAGAGGTGAGAGGACATGACGTTGCGAAGAGAATTGGAGAGCCACTTTTCCACAGCCGCATAAATCTGTGAATCGGAGATGAAATCTGTGTAAATAAGTTGCAAAAGGTCCATGCTCACTAAAGAACATAATCACAAATCTGGATGACTTATTATGTTTAAAGGAGGGATCTGGGAGAAGCTCATGAATAACCAGAAAAACTGGATCACCCCGTCCTGCCTTAGCATCCGGGATTCTGAATGACCTCTACGACAGCTAGAGTACTGAGGCCGGAGTCTTAGTAGCCAGTCATCTGGGAACGGCCAAGCCCCTCCCGAAGGAGGTACGTACAATTACTGGTTGAGTACACCAGTACCAATCACCCAGAGTCCCACCATTACTATATACCATTACTACATTAACATAGAGTTCTGTTGACAACCTTTAGGTTGGTGAATCTTAAGATTCCTAAGGCCCTATGGTTAACTGGGCTCGTACTTGTGTCAATTTAGTTCATAGAGTTTGAAAAATTATCAGTTGAACTGAGGATGGTAGACCTTTCAAGGACGGTGCTTTGCCCTCAAATGGGTCGATGTTTTTATACAGTAACGCTAGGAGGCGGTTTTTCCTCTTCCCTGCAGTGGCAAGATCTTGTTTAGAGTGTAAAGTGCAGTCA
>BGPR01003686.1:1162-17937 GCA_013235015.1 Araneus ventricosus
GTACTGAGGCAGGAGTCCTAGTATCCATCACCGGCCGGAGTCCTAGTATCCATCCGAAGGAAGCACGTACTATGACCGGAGGGAAGTAACTTGACCCTCACCATTATTGTACCTACCAGGGAAGCGAGACCTTTCTTACTCATTCGGCGGCTCCTCATCTACGTACTAGTGGTGCCCCGGGGATCAGATACACATAAAAGAAATATATATTGAATGAAATGAAGATCACCAACAAAAGCACGTTGGAGGGCACAAATTAAAATCAACTGTTTACACAAACGCAAAGAAACCCCTGGGACGCACGAGCTCTCGCAGACAATCTCATGACTAGGAATCGAAAAGATTAATGAAAGGTCTAATTTAGGATACTGTAGAAGACCTTGCTAATAGACAACATTTGGCTGAATAAGTCAGTGCAATACTTTACTGCACGTTATAAGTCAGATTCTTATGTAAAAATATGTGAGAGAATAGCTGGGAGGATACTGTACATTTCCTATACTTTAATACACTTTGACGATATTATAAATTCATTATATTTATGCCATGTATCTACACTATTAAAATTCGACGCGTATGTATGTATGTGAAGATATCTTCGCACGAGCCGCTGAACGGAGAAGCGCGCGGAAAGTACCAAAAGATGGGGAATAATCCAAGGAGTCCATTTTGGCCATTTAAATTCCGAAATTTCAATTAGTGAAAAAGATATTAATTAAAAACTAATTTACAACAATACTTTTCAGAGCAATTAAACCGTTTTCATTGTTTAAACAAATATTTAATTGTGTGTTTCTGTTTCATTGTTGAAAGCAGCAACAATGCAATGTGGATCCCTGAACAATGCAATGTGGATCCCTGAACAATGCAATATGAAACCCTCAACAATGCAATATGGATGGCGTTGTGTGCTGGTTTTGATAATTGATACAAAGAAATGTGTTGCTTCATGTGTTTATAAACTGGACTCTGGAATATGAAAAAAGATACATCCCCTTCAACGCTAAGCGTTTGTGTCACATGGCCTCACTTCTTCTCTCCGCCAGGGAATGACGCATAATTCGAGATAGCCCTTGCAACGCCGGGCCATGCAACTGCAGTCGGACCTCTATTTAACGAACCTCTATTTTGCGAATTTCTCTATTTTGCGAACTTTTTCTTGGAACCAAGAACATTTTGCGAATTTCTTCGTAAAATAACCTCCAAATAGCGAAGTGCATTCTCTATTTAACGAACATTTTCTTGCGATCCAATATTTTTTTCTCCCTATTTCTCAAAACATTTCTAAACATTTCAAACTTATTCTTTATTTTAACACATTTTATGGTGATCAATGATCTTGAAGTTGGAAAATCTCAGAGCGAAAGTACTTGAGCATCAGAGAAAAAAAATTTAATTCTTCATGAGGTGGATAAAGGCGTGCAAAAAAAAGGATATTGCTTTAAAATTTGGTACTCCTCCAAACAGCTTACAACAATAATAAAAAAATCGTGATAAGATACAAAATTATGATTCATCGAATTTTTGTTCAAAACGTTTAAAAGCACGTGTCTATGAAGATGTGGATGAGGCAGTTTTGAAGTGGACAGTGTGAAAAATGAAATCAATACAGCAATGAATTGCGATGAAGACGAAAATGATGAAGATGGAATTGACCATGATGCAGAAATCAACAAACCTTCGTATAATGAAATGCGAAAATTCATTAATTTTAATACAAAATTATTTTTTTTAAATTGAAAACACAGTGTATTCCCGGACAATGTTTTGTTCTATTCTTGTTTTCCTTGCAGATTTCTTTTCGATGGGTAAGATATATAAAACAAATAGATATTAATTTACAAAATAAAGGTATGATTAATTACCTTTCTAATAGTATTTAGTGTTTATGAATTTAAAATCTGTTTTGTGTGGCTTAAAGTATTTTAAAAGGTGAATCTCTATTTAACGAATTTTCCATATAACGAATATTTTTTTCGGGATTTAGCGACTTCGTTAAATAGAGGTCCGACTGTAGTTTATTAATAAGCATTGGTTTTCCTTCAGTCTTACACCAAAAGTTTCATAGCGAAATAACTTTGTCGGTAACTGGAGATGAAAATTGTGAAGCAGGAAGTGATGGCAGCGTGTGGCGGAAATTTTAAGTAATGATACTACACCCGTAGACTAACAATCGGCTTAAAAGTCTAATGGCCTTTCTTAATAAGTTTTGAACATAGCATCAAATTGCCTGTAAGGTATATTTTGACAAAAAAGATATATAATTCGGATAATGGCTTTTCTCTGCCGTATTTCGCAGAGGAATGCTATGCTTGGTTACCTAAATTAATAAAAATCAAGAAATAAATATTTTTACATAAAGTATTAAATTTCTGGATAAATATATAAATTTTATTGTAAGAAGAACATTAAACTTTTTTTCAAAAAAAGATATTTTAATATACGTAAATTAAAAATGCACCTGTTGTGTAAGCATTATACATATCTAAAAGTGTGTTTCGGTCTGGCCTAAGAGCCATTAAGTTGATTACACGGCGCAAAACAAAAATTTATATTTCTAAAAGAAGAAATTCTTAATGGCAAATTTTCTCATAATGAAATGTATTCTCTAATTCGGGGAAACCATATTGTTTCCGTGCGCAACTTGAATTAAACAGAGGAAGCAATACTTTATGAAATTCTTTGAAAAATGTAAAAAGAAAATTGTTTAAAATTGGAAATTCCTAAAGTTGAAATAAAGTAGAGTGCCATAAATTAGTGCTTAAAGCAAAATTATATAGATCTAACACTTCATAATATAAGTTATATTGTTTTCTTATGTAAAGTTATAATATGAATCTAAAATTTACTATGATAATAATCTGGTTATGTTAGTTTAAAGTTATGCATTTTGAAACTGAAAATGAGTTTTTCAATATATTTGCACTGTGGTGTTACTGCTTATAAAAAAACTCGACAAATAAAGATTTTTATGAGGAACAGGAACCGTAATGATATTCTGGTAACGTAGCAAAACTATAGAATGTTCATGTAAAGATGTGCTAACTTCTATGTGAACAAATTTGTTTTTTTCGAATCGAAGCAATATTTGTATTATATCCATTTCGATAACGTATTTACGGATAACGATCAAGAGATTGAAGCATATATAAAATTATTTATATATTATTAATAAAAATTTGAATTCTATAGGTAATCTGTAATTTCTGAAATGCAGCATTGGGTCATTGCTGGAATTAATGAAATCTTATCATAAGTCAATTCTTGTGTAAACATGCTACTGAATATTTGTAAGAAAGCTGTCTACAAAGATTCAATTTAAATACAAGGATGAAATTGTCTTGATACTATCAGTGCACTAATGGCTGAAATTTCAGATAATACGTGTTTCATAAGTACTGATAGCATATTAGATCTGATTATATAGTTAATTGCATTGTTGAAAAATACGAAGATAAAAAAATACAAAAATAAAACAATCAATTAAAAATATTATTTATATGGCAGTGGAGTTATATCTACAGATAGTATTACTTTTCTTTCATTAGGTCTTTCCTATAAGTTAGATGGTTATTGATTATTTACGGCTCAAGGATCAGATTTGGCAATTTTCTGCCTAATTCTTTTATGAAAGATTGTCAAAAAAGAAATTTTCTCCCATTACATGATGCTCAATAGAACGACGATACCTCGTAAGTACCTGAATTAATTCTGAATTTTGGATTTATGTATTAACCCTATGAGCCCTATCCCGCCTCAAACCGCCCTATTCGACAGAGGCCGGACTCGGACGGTTTTGGGCGTCTGAGTGAATTTTACGTGCGAAGCGTTGCTCAATTCTTTGTTAACAATTAACCCTATGACCCCTATCCTTCCTCAAACCGCCCCATTCGAAAGAGGCCGTACTTGGGCGGTTTTGGGCGTCTGAATGAATTTTACGGGCGAGACGTTGTTCAATTCTTTGTTAACAATTAACCCTATGAGCCCTATCTTGCCTCAAACCGCCCCATTCGACAGAAGCCGGACTCGGGCGGTTTTGGGCCCCTGAGTGAATTTTACGGGAGAAAAGTGGTTCCTTCCTATGTTGATAATTGATCGTCGAAACTTGGGTGTCATCCTCCTGGAATTTCTGTAAAGAAAGAAAGGATTTCATTCTGTTTTCGTGAACGAAAATTTACTTCAGTTTTTGAGGTACTGGAATTCTCACTTTATCCGGGTTCAGAGATTTAATTAGCTTATCACTATTTGCACAACACTTTAGGAAGATAGAACTGTAAACATTTCAAAAGATGAAAGGAAATAATCAAATCACGTGAAAATATGAAAATGATTGTTTCACAATTCTAAATATACATTACGAAATTGCATTTGTTTCGGTGAATGAAATTATAGCTTCAATTTATTGAAATTCTCCCTAAAGATAACAGACTGAATGGATGCATAAATTTTAGAAATGCGTGTTAAACGATAAATAAAATTATATCTAGTTTGCTAACTGCGCTGAAGACTGAAGTGCATTTGAGAAGATTATTTAATGGAATTCATTTAGTAGAGTGTGTCGCAAGGGAATCTGAAATAAATTCATTTGAGATATATTTTGTGTACATTTTTATTCCTGAAGGTACATAATCTTCTTCAGTTTTCATTTGCTCCAGAAGAGAAAAAATCATATTCCGATTTCCATTATTTTGACAAGAAGCAAAATTAAAATTCACATTGATTTAAAGAAATTTTAAGTCCTTTAGCGTTTATTTGAATACCTTAATAATGTTGATGCTTAAGACTTTTTACAGACTTATGGTGATAATCGTGATCTACAAAAATTTCAATTCAAAGTGGTTCTTGGATTACTTTAACAAATTATTTATCGTTACAATATGGAAAGTTAAAGCAATTTACTCTTTCATCTAACAAGCTACAAAAGCATTGCTAAAAAAAAGAATGCAAAATATATAAAGCATACTTATTCATACGGCTTCAGTACATACATTTTTACATGAATATTGATTTGTATCTTAAAGATTAGAATTATAATCATTTCAAATCATTAATTAAATTATTCGATTTAATTGAAGGAAATATTTACTCTTTGTTATAAAAACTAGAATTCTGTATCAACCATAAATATTTATAAAAATGAAGATGGTTCTTAAGTGCATGTTATCATACAAGCAATAATTTATTTCAATTATCTTCCATTTATCCTTAAGTTATATGCAAATTGAAAGAAACCAAATAATAAATTGCGTATAAAGAGGTATTGTAATTCATTGAAATTCAGCTCAAAAGGCTGAACGAAACGTAATATTCATTTATATTGAAGAAATTACTTGCTAGAAGATATTTAACTACTTGCTATACATAAGGTATACCACATAACAAGCATTCATTTTGATTGTAAATTATGGTTCTGAAGCTCATATCATTAGGGAAACCATAATCTGTTTGTAAAGAACAAATTCCAGTGTCCTTAAATTTCATTGCAAGTTGTGCGAAATTTTAATGGGATTTTGAATATGATTAAATAGAATAAAAATAATTTCTTCTTGAAAGGTTTCAAAGCCATAAAGAGCACATTAATCTAATCAAACTCATTGTTTTATACCTGCTGACTATTATTGTGTAAAAAATAAACAGCTGCATAAATTCGTTCTTAAAGGACGAATTATAGCCCGAGTAACTTTTACAAGTATATACCAACCCACGAAATAAACTCAAACATTTATTGTAATTCATTTCTATTACTAATTTACAGACAATAACATAATTAATAATTTGTTTTCAAAGGAAGAATAGTAGCTTTCTTAGATTGCATTCTAAACGATGCATTGTTCATGAAAATTTGAATTATTTGAATTTGTTGTTTGCGACTTACTCCCAAACCATATTAAACGTATCAAAGATGAGAGTTGATAGTAATATATTTATATCACTTTAATATACCGAATTATACGGACTGAATGATTAGATTATAAAGAAGGAATTGATGTAATTCTAATCTAAATGGCATGCAGAATAGATGCAACTGAAAATTAGACTAATGAAATTATTTATAACTTGTTTTCAAAAGTATACAAAGCATTGCAAAGATAAAAATATTCTATAATCTATTTATATGACGCCATATAAAACGAAATGAATTCGAAATTAAAATGAATTAGAGTGAATTCTTTTAAACCAAAAATGCTTCTTTGCTTTTAAAGAATACATTCTTATTCGTTTAAATTTAAGTAGAAATTAATGCAAACTAAATGCAACAACGAATGAGATTGAACAAATTACTTATGACTCGCTCTTTGGAGAGCAATTAATAACAGCGAAATAAAAAAAATAACTCAATCCAACTCATTTGTAAAGTTTTACATAAATTGTTAAGATAAAACGAAATAAATTCGAAATTAAAATGAATTAGAATGGATTATTTAAAAAAAATATGCGTATTTGCTTTTAAAGAATACATTCTTATTCGTTTAAATTTAAGTACAAATCAATGCAAACTAAATGCAACAATGAATGAGATTGAACAAATTACTTATGACTCGCTCTTTGGAGAGCAATTAATAACAGCGAAATAAAAAAATAACTCCATCCAACTCATCTATAAAGTGTTATATAAATTGTTAAGATAAAACGAAATAAATTCGAAATTAAATGAATTAGAATGGATTCTTTAAAAACATATGCGTATTTGCTTTTAAAGAATACATTCTTATTCGTTTAAATTTAAGTAAAAATTAATGAAAACTAACTGCAACAACGAATGAGATTGAACAAATTACTTATAACTCTCTCTTTGGAGAGCAAATGATGACACCGAAATAAAAAATAACTCAATCCAACTCATTTGTAAAGTTTTACATAAATTGTTAAGATAAAACGAAATGAATTAAAATGGATTCTTTAAAAAAATATGCGTATTTTCTTTTAAAGAATACATTCTTATTCGTTTAAATTTAAGTACAAATTAATGCAAACTAAATGCAACAACGAATGAGATTGAACAAATTACTTATTACTCGCTCTTTGGAGAGCAAATAATAACAGCGAAATAAAAAAATGACTCAATCCAACTCATTTATAAAGTTTTATATAAATTGTTAAGAAAGCAGTAATGAACCATGTTTATAAAGGAGGAAACATCCAAATAACTTTAACAAACAAATTCAACCCCAACTACTTTCCCCTATTATATCCACGTCTAATTCTTTAATAAACATTATGCATTCTGCATTATAAACAAAGCAGGACTGAAATATGTTGCTTTCTCTGCTGGGGATAACGCAGCCCCAGGATAGTACGGCAGGAAACTTTGAATGTATTTACTAGAAATTCACACAAAAGGGATCCTTTCCAATACACTTACTAGCCTCCTCGAATCGGGTTGGAAATGGATTTTTGTATGCGTAACAAAATATCACTTTCAGAGAGGCGGTTTCCATTTCGTGTAATAGAATTGGGAATAGAGCTGGAAAAGATTGACCTGGAAGAAAACGGCTCTACAGGAGATCCTTGTTACAGAAGGGGAAATCCGAATGGGTCCGACGTCGCTCTAAAGGGACTCGCCGTTCTTTCAGTGGATGGACATATATCTGAAATATTTCTAGGCTGTCAGGCTTAGCTGTTAACAGGATCCTAGCATTTTTGTTGTTTAGGATAATTTACGATGGACAGATACAAATTGTCCTTTTTTTCGAGGGATCATGTTGAAGTCGACGAAATTAAAAATGAATAATTTTTAAGTGTATTTTTTTAACTCTTAAGCCAATCTTTTCATCCCATTTAGCAAAAGAACCCTTGGTAATCAATTCAAATACATTTTTAAAGAACTGAACCCTCCACGATAACCTTGAATTGGTAAATTACTATTAGTGAGTGCAATAATACATTTTTGAGATTCAGCATTCATTCTTTAATTTCACGCGAGATACGAATACTTTTATTGGTTGTAAATTTATAACAGAAGACCTTTTTAAAAATTACTGATTTAATTACAATTTGTTACAACGAACCTAAAATCTGCGTAATGATGTTTGGCCGTTTATCCTATTTATAGGACAGTTACATTTGACATCCGACTTGAAACAGAATGCATTTCATTGCTTCTGTTTTACTTTTTCTACGAAGGCAATAGGTATTACCAAACTCCTAAAATTTTTATAACGGTCTTTGGCTTCCGATTGCAAAAATACATCAAATATTTTTTTTTATCTCATTTGTAAATTATACAGGATATCTAAATTGTTTACCCACTAGGCCCTGCATCCTATTTATAGGACAGTTACATTTCACTTCCGACTGGAAACAGAATGCGTTCCATTGTTTCTTTTTCTGCTTTTTCTACGAAGGCAATAGGTATTACCAAACTCCCAAAATCCGCATACCGGTGTTTGGCTTCCGATTGCAAAAATACGTGAAATACTTTTTTTATATCATGGGTAATTATACAGGATATCTGAACTGCTAGGCCTAGCATCCTATTTATAGGACAGTTACATTTCACTTCCGACTGGAAACAGAATGCATTCCATTGTTTCTTTTTCTGCTTTTTCTACGAAGGCAATAGGTATTTCCAAACTCCTAAAATCCGTATAATGGTGTTTGGCTTCCGATTGCAAAAATACGCCAAATGAATTTTTTTATCTCAGGGTTAATTATATAGGATATCTAAACTGTTTACCCGCTAGGCCCCAGCGTCCTACTTATAGGACAGTTACATTTCATTTCCGAGTTGAAACAGAATGCAGTGCATTGTTCCTTTTTTTATTCTTCTATGAAGGCAATAGATTTTACTAAACCCCTAAACAGTTTTTAACAGGATAAACTGCAAGTTAGACAGATTTTGAAGTCAAAATGTTGTCATTTTGAAATCTTTTGATTTTTCCTTTGGTTTCTTATTGAGGTAATGCAAGAAATCAGAAGGTAATTTTTATTTTTTGATATTTTACTAATTTTCAATAATCCTTCCTATTTGTGTAGAAAAAATTTAAAAATTATTGTTAATTTGAACAATAATTTTTAAATTTAACAACTTTTTAACATTTTCTATTAAAAAAAGACCCTTCTCCTACATTTTTTTCTCCGAATTTAATTTTACTTCACAGTTTACTTAATCTTGGTGTTTTCAACATAATTTAAGTAAATATATTGAAATCTATGCTTTAAATTAATTTGGGTTTTAATGGGTTAAACCGAACATTTACAGTCGGACCGTTCCACATCATTTGGAGCGCCTCTCAGCAGACAGTTCCAGTTTTCTGTCCATCAATTTAGGTAGATCATTAACAGTGTCCTCATGCAATCGATACAACAGGTCACCTCAATCTCCTAGCTCTACTTTAATTACCCTTCCTCCCGCCTTCAAAACGGGAACCCCCGTCTCGCTTTCCCAAAAGAGCGTCATCCTCCCATTTTGTGGTTTTCACTTTTGTGGCAGAGGTTCAGTTCTCCTTATCCACGATCGTATTTCAGATTTATGGCATAGCGCACCGAATAAAAATCAATCATTTCAGCCACACCGCGCCATCTGATCGGATTTTGTCATTGACGACGGGATTTTGAACTACGGGCTCCAAATGGCATGGAACGGATCGCTCGTGAATGTCCAATTTTATGTTTTACTTTTGCAGCTGTTATCATTTCTTTCATACAGAACAATTGAATCTGATAAAATCATAAAGAATAGGCGAAAAGTAATCTACAAAGTGGTCATAAACTATTGGACCCATTTCAAAAATTAATAAAATAATCTAATAATGTTATAAGCTTTTTTTAAATGAGAAAGAAAATTTTAAAAAATTCAGATATATGGCGTACCATTAAGGCGTTCTTAATTTGCTATAGCGAGATATCTCTAAGCGCAGTGGCTACCGATCAACAGAAGCCGATGCGCAATTTCTGGTTTCCTTTTCTGTTTTTCTTGAATATCTTGAAAACTATTCAGTTTTCGAATTACAATTGATTTAACAAATTAAAGAGCGTAAAATACCCAACAAATACATGCTTTTAATTTTCTTCTAACTTTAATAGTTTCGCAGATAATAGCTCTCAAAAATGGGAGATGTCCAATAATTTAAGATCACCTAGACCGCCGTAACGGAACGTTACCTATCCGAAAAAACATTTTAAAATGCGCTCTCATTTAAAAAGAAAACCGTAGTTGTGACATTATTAGTTTTCTTTTTATCAATTTTTGAAAAATGGGTTCAATAATTATTCTACTCTATCAATTAATGTCTTTTAGAGAGACAGATATATGCATTGCACTCATTTTAAATTGATCTATCGTTATATGTCAATTTTTTAAAAATCATCTAACGGCTTTTAACACGCTTTAACAAGAGAGAAAAAACATTGTTTCAACAGCAATCTTCTTCAGGCTGAGGTTTTCCAATATTCGTAAAAAATGGAGTAATTTCAACCTTCGTAGATCTTTATACTGTTATAAAGTCAATAACCTCTACTACCTAGCACCATAACCACAAACCAAAACTCTGCAAAATACGGAAGTGATTCGATTTTCTTTTCTCATAATAGGCGATAAACTGCCTTCAGAATTTTTTTAGGTTGTCACTGAATGCACTTGTTTTCAAGTAGACAACGTAAACTTATACGTCTAGACAAAGGACTCCTATAAAAACTATTTGCAGCCACATAAATTCTAAAGTAAACGATAATTTAAGCCGTTCCACATAGATATGCTCTGATAAAAAGCTTATTTGTCAGTTAGCGGTCGTTTCCGACGTAACTTATGTTCGCTAAACCTAAAATGTTGTAGTTGATTTTAACATACTAGAAATTCTCTAGATTTTTCTTTGTTTTACGTCTCCACTGAACTTTTTTTCACAGAAACTTCTGTGTTTGCTGTGCTTTTATTTATCGGAGACCATTAATTCATTATCAAACTGAAAGGATTATAGGATTTGTATAATATTTAATTATGTACTCGAAGCTTTTTACTTGAATTTCTAGTTCACAAAAATGTATTTACTTATTTCATTTTTCTTTATGTACTTTTTAACAATGTTTATAACACTTTTAACATATTGAATCGCATATATTGAAAATTGTGTAGCCATTCTTCAATAGGATATTATAATAACGCGTTTTCCATATAACGCGCTGTAAAGAAAAAACCTTACAATTAGGTAGGAGGAGTTGGCGTAGATTGATACGCGGGAACATTGATACAGTTCTTAAATTTTGATAGTTGGAATGGCTGAAGATATTCATATCCCCTCATTTATATGCCATGGTAACCCTTAACACACGGCATATTTTTCGGCCATAATAAGTCAAAAGTTAAGTTACGAATGAAACAAACCTCGAATCTTATACCCGAAATAAATTTTAATCTAAGTACGCAGTTGTGTGGTTTCTTTCACTAATTACGTTTTCCTGCCAGAGAATCTACTACAATGGTAGGAAACACATTTATTTTTCGAAACTATATTAAGTTTTGAATTTTTTTAGCATTGACTTTGCCTGACCACTTGTTTTAAGTAAAGACGTCTCTTGGAGCAGATTGATACAGTTAACTCCGGGGCACATTAATACGCATCTTTTGTGTGTGTCAATGCGACTTAACTGCAACTACTTTGCAAAATCGTCTTCAGAAATGGAAAAAACGTAAAAATGAACTATCTAAGAGAAACACGCAATTAAGCATTTGTTTAAACTATGAAAACAATTTGAATTTCATTGCAAAAATAAAAAAAAAAATTGCTGTAAATTAGGTTTAGCATATTTTTCACGAATTTATTAAAATTGGAAAAAAAATATGTAAACTTAATATCATCGAAAAGATAATTTTTTGTATTTTCAGATGGTGTGATAATTATTTTTGTGCTATTTTATTTTCGTAAGTCATCAAGGAAGAAGGCGAAAATTTCCCTTAATTTTTAATTAATTAAAATTTCCCAAAACGACTTCGAGGTACACATCTTCCTCCAAAGTATTTTTACACACACGCACACATTCTCCTTTATTATTTGTAGAGATGTTACTTTTTGAGGCACTATGGTTTCATTTTTCCAAATTTAATCAGATTATTAATTAATTCATTTCAGAATAATTCATTTAACAGAGAAAGGTGATAGAGTATAGGCCATAGGTCAAAGTCACATAATTACTTTAGTCATAGAAAGTCGCAGTTCAGTAATCGATTAATTTGCTGCCCTTAATTAATTATTATTGATAATTGTTGATTTAATTGAGCTGTCCTTTCTATCGAGTTAATCGAGTTGGGTTGTTTTCAGTTTCATTTAATAAAGAAAAGTCATAGAGCATAGGTCGTCAAAGTCACATAGAGCTAATTTAGTCACACAGAAAAACTTTAGTCACAGAAAGTCACAATTTAGTAATGTAAGTAGGTCTACGCCCCTCAATCCCAGCGGCCATTTCGAAGAGACAGCCTCCTCCTATCGAATTTGTTTCGTTTTTGTGCACTTGATTTACCCTTTCTTTCTGTTGATGTCTGTCCGCCTCGAGAACTGTCGCCGCCAAATTGTCTAGTTTACGGCGGTTGCTGTAGCAACTAGTTGTGCTAAGGAAGATCTATTCCGAATTGGAGGAATCCGACGGAAGTCGGAGTTTTGATTCTTGGTGCCAGTTTGCGGCGGAACTCATTTGAATGAACTTCTACCTACTAGAAATGGATTCTTCCTACGATAACCTGTTTCTATAGCGACCGCCGTAAACTAGACAATTTGGCGGCGACAGTTCTCATGGCGGACAAACTGTATTTTAAATCGCAATTTATAGTGAAAATCATTTTGTTATGAAAAAGTTTATTTTAAAGGACGAAGGGAAAAATTTGATTAACTATAGCTGATGTGAACTCGCACAAACGCTTCTGCAATGTAGCAAATAAATATGACATAATCAATGCAAATCATAGATTCGATGCAATAGTGATAAAAACAGCAAAATCAGAGGCATAGGTTTAAAACCTAAGAATTTTTCGTAAAGCGTTTCCGTATTTCCCTTTATAATTAACATTCCAAACTTTAATTATAATAATCTCTGAAACAGGCTCCATTTTAAATAGACAGCAACTATAACCATCCACTGATAGCTTAAACTGTCATAAAATGTTTTTCATGAAGATTCTGATATATTTAGCAATGTAAAGAACGCAATTTATACCCATTTCATTACATCAGTAAATCATGATTTCTTTCTGAAAACACTGATTCCGATCTTTAGCTTTCAATAGCTAGTTTTTAATTTAAAAACTCTCCGTTTTTAATCTTTAATTTCAATTTATATTGCTACGCTCTTTAATAGCAAACGATCCTAATGGTGATGCCAAACTTTAATTGCGAAAAAAATAATTAAAAATGAAAGACCGCCATGTTTAATGCCTGCCATCATTACAGACAACATTTAGAACATCTATTTAATGAGATTAATTGGAATTTCGTGGGATTTAATGTCGTCATTAATTTTTACTCAATTTACTGAGTTTTATAAAATTGAACTTACGATGTTTTTTAAGGAAGACAACTTTGATAATTATCTAGTTAAAAATAATTTGTGGCATTTCATTGAATAATGACAAAGCATTTAAGTTCTGGGCATTGACAAATATTTACTTATGAAAAGCGTGCATTTTCAAAAAAAGCAACCCTAAAGCAGAGGATTAAAGAGTATATTTACAGATTTATTCTCATGGGAACCAAAATAAAGATAAATTGTAATGAACGGTATTAGTTGGCTTCAATCGTGCGCATATTTAGTTTAAAATGCTGTTAAATATTAAAACTTATATTTTTAAAAAAGATATCCATTTAAATAAGATTTGTCATGTTTTTTTCATTCAATAGACTTTCTTGAATAACACAATACTATCATTTAATTCAATGCGAGTAATAAGTTGCAGTAAAAATAATACAAATTCTTGTTTTTTTATGAAACAGTACAAAATACAATAAAACTAATTCTATGTTTTGTTAAATATTTTTTTAGTTCTTTAAGATTTTTTGTCTCTAATTTATACATTTTGAGATTAAATTTATTTTAGATTTAGACGCGTGCTTCTCATTATCAAATATTTATAAACCCCAAAAAGAAATGTTTTAATAAACCTTTTCAGACTTGAAATGAATTTAATAAAATAAAGGCGACATACCGATGACGTAAGAAATTAAGTTTTAATTTACAGAAATGTCAATAAGAAACTCTTCCAGTTATAGAAATCATTAAAAAAGTCCCCAAATTTTATGTTTTTTTTAATAAATGTATTAATATAGCATGTAAAATGAATGATTTGAGGTATACCACTTAAATAAATCGGTTAGGTGGTTGGAGCTGGGGAATTTCTAAAAGGTTTATCCATAGACAATGAACAGAGGAGAAGTGTTTTTTTTCATTTCGTTCGAAAATGGAAGGGGGAGGGGCAGACCATCATTGATGACATACCTAGACGTCATAAGCTTTCAATTAAAAAAAAAATGTCGAAATAGGTCTGGTGATTAGGGCTGGCAAATCTCTGAGGGTTTTACCATATTATTTTAAATATATAGATCCCAACAGTTCCATCAAAATGGCGTGTCAAAAATATTGTAAAATACCTATTGTAGGTGATGGAAACTGTTTAGTTAGGGCGATTTAATTCTGTATTTATAGATCTGAAAACTTTTATGCTGAAATTCTTAAAAAACTTATACAAAACATTACAACTAGGTGAGGTTCATTGAAAGATTTTACAATTTTAAAGGAATCTGTTGTCTACAATGAATATGAAATCTGCTATGGTTTTATGGTCTGTTCCACTGATCTAACTTTGAATAAGAAACAACTTTAACAAGGAACAAGATATTAAAACCAATGTCATCAATTCTACTTGAAAAAATTGGGTCTCATGTTCTCGTTAATGTCAAGTAACTTTAGACACCTAGGTAAGCAAATAAAACTATATATCCGCTTATGATATTCGATAGGCACATATTTGCTCTATAATGTCGTGCGTGTTCCATACAAACCTTCGAAGTATACAAACAAATTTTGTACTATTGTTCAAATTACATTTTGAATTCCCATCAGTTTATTTGTGTTTGGCAACTGAAAGTCAAATTGCTTCGTTTCCGCGTACAGCACTTGCTTCCGGTTAGGGATGGAGAAAACCTACCAGTTTTAACCGAAAACCGTTCTTTTTGTTTCGGTTAACCGGTTTTTCGGTTATTTTTTGTTTCGGTTAACCGGTTTTTTCGGTTATTTTTTTGTTCCGATTATAACCGGTTATTTTTTCGAATCCAATAACCGGGCAAAAAAATCCAGATCGGAAAATAGGATCGATTTTAGGTTCGACTGGACTTAAAATTACCAGGTTATGAAGTTTTTAATTTCATCATTTTAGGCCAATCAACGACAACCGCTTCCTCGATGGGTTTGTTGGTCGTCAGATTACTGAAAGAGTCATTACGCATAGATAAATATTGCCTAATGGATTGATTTCCCATTAAAATAATATTAATAAAAGATTTTGTCTACAAACGGCGTTTGTTTTCCTTTATAAGAAAACAAAACCGGTTATTTTAAGCGGTTATAACCACCAGGTTAAACCGGAGGTGAAAAAACCTAAATAACCGAAAACTTGTTATTTTCACAATAACCTCCATCCCTACTTTCGGTCTTTGAATCCGAGCCGAGCATATTCCGAAGATGTCGAGGAAACCGTGTTGAGAAGTACAGGGACGAAATAAAATATTCTCTCTGAGGAGCAGATGAAAGATATTCGGCCAATGTGTTTGATTAGAGACGAAAAGAGTGATTTATCACTTTAATCCAGTGATTATGCACTGTTTGACTTGATTGTATTCGGGAATAACTTCGGCAAATCTAGCACATCTTTAAATAACGATGATAAATAAAACAACGGAATGCGAATGCGATTATACATGATAACTGTATTTGCAATGCGGGAGGTGTCTCTATTAAAGATTAATAAGGAGACAGTTCTCGAGTCGAGTTCAAGATTAAGAAACTTTTCCTAATTTATGCTAATGGGACACTTTGGTGAATATGTTCTCTTTCCAAATTGTACTCGTAAGGATTGTTCGAAAGCATTTGATGTGAAAGTGCTTACAATTTGAAGATTAAAACCTTTAAACCGTTCCACAGCTTTAATTTCAAGTAAGCCTTACATAAAATGTTTTGTTTCTCATCATACGAGAAAATTATTTTTACTTTTGACTTTCCCTATGTTATTATTATTTGGTTATTAATGCCTGACTTCCTTGCTAATTATTTTACAACTAGACAATTGCGACGGGTGCAAATTGCCTCTTCATTCGAGAGATTTCCCGTCAAATGTGACGTGTTTAAATAGATATATATGCGAGAGAAATATTTAACATTGATTGAAAACGAATAAACGTGTGTTTTCTGACAGGAAATATTTTTTATTTACATATTTCTTTATTCGAAAAGCCTCTTGGTAAACAACAATCCGTGTGAAGTATTTTTGGTTGTTTAACAATTTTACTTGCACTTCAGATGTCTTTGTGTAAATTTTAACGTTGCCAAAAAATATTATCAAATTGGATCATCACGATTGCAATAAATAATCAGATGCATCGTGGCGTCCAAACCATATCACACGCATGATATACCATTGTCGTAATTTACTACTTTCTATTAAGAAACGGAAATTAATTAAAAATATATGATTAATATAATTTAAAATTTCATAGCGAGTTAAATTTTATATCAATGGATAGCAAATTTTATTTCACTATTTTAGAGCTATTAAATTTGATATTATACCGACAATTACT
>BGPR01003686.1:17947-35613 GCA_013235015.1 Araneus ventricosus
TGTAACAATGTTTTTATTGTTGCAAATAAAATTCAAACCATCTCATTATTTCAGCAAATCTTTTATTCACGCGCTTTTGCAATTGTTGCGGTTGTGATAGTATAAATTGGTTTCATGGGAAATTAACTCCAAAGCAGAATTTTCACTTAAGTAGTCTTTGCATTTCTGAAATATTTTAGCGCACTTGCTTCAAAGTAATATTTTTATAAAGCGTCGCAACAGATATTTAATTTCAAGTTTGTTTGTTTTTATTGTGTGTGAGGTACGCTGAAATGAGTTTCGTCTTTTATTCAAGCATTTAATCTCATGCTTTCCTGCCATTTTAAAATTATGAGGTATGAAAACGCTTTCAAACTTTTGTATATTCCATTATAGGTAATATTTTACTAAAATTTTGGTTTGGCTTAAGAGTACAATACTGCCGCCAAACTTGAATTTCTTCTGAAACTGAAATTTGATATTAGAAACTAGAAATTATAGCCTGAAACTATGAATTACAAAAAAGCAATAGTGATAGGGAATAGGGAAAACTAACTAACTTTTAAATTTCATTGTCTACTTTCTGTACTCCCGGGCCTTTTAGATGATGATTTTTTTGCCGCCTCACTTTTTGCACCCACTGGTTCACACGGGCCTCCATATACAGCGTTAGTCATTCTACCGATGAGTGATAGTTGAATTGAGTGAAAGTTATTTGAAACTCAGTTTGTAAGTTTCGTTAGCTGCGATGCATCATGCAGAATTGTATCGCTGGTATTTCAAAATATGTCTTTAAATATTTCACTATCTGTCAAATACAATAAAATATTCAGTTTTTTTCATCTTTGCTGAGTTATCGTGGCTGAAACTGCGACGAGTAATGCATATTAACATGGAATACAAAAATAAAAACTAATTTAAACGGGTGAACCAGCTAGTCGCCAACTGCGGATAGTACCCGTATGAAAGAGTAAAATATACTCATGTCGTACATAGGTTAGGGTTAGTGTGAATAATCGGTTATTATGCGTAATTACAGTGGGTATTATATATAATTACCGGTTATTTTGCATAATTACAGCAGTGGTTATGCGTAATAACCCGTTGAAGATCCGGTAATTATGCATAAATCCGATTATCCAAATTGAACGTAATATATATACTTGCACAAATTTCTCAACAATGCAATGTTTTCTCCTGGAAATTCTTCGAAGTAGCAAGCTCGTAATTATGATTCTTGTTACGCCATGAATTACATTAATATCTTCATTTAATTGCTTATAATAATGTTAGTAAAATTTATTACGATCTTAACTTCGAAGATTATAAGGGTTTATACGCTTATTTAAATAAAGCTGTCACACTCAGAGAGTTACTTAAATAAGAATTAATATGTCTTTCTCTTATATTTTAATCTTGAACGATCTTCTTGTGATGCGCATGCACCCAGAACAAAAAGTCAGGGAAATCCAAGCAAAATAACAATTAGCATTACTGCTACGCTATTTCCAACGTTAATATCTCCATGGTATTACTCACATCAGTTTCCTAAAAATAACTTACTGAGTCATTTTCGGAACTTCAATGATTCCGAAGTTAATTAAAATTGATAAAACATGTTAATAACAATCTAATTAATGTGCGTATTTTTCGTAATTAAAAGGAAGCATAAGACATTTCCGTACCATTTTAAATTAAAGGGAAAAAACTATAAAAAATCTTTAAAAAATGTTTAGTTATTATTTCCCTTACGTTAATAATTAGCTCTAAATCCCTATTTAGTTAACTATGATTCCAAAATAACTATTTCTGGTTTGAAAAATAGATGTCTTCTTTAGGTTGAAGTCGCCGAAATATGTCGTCGCTTAGGAAGCAACACAACATTTCTCATTTTTTTTAAATTTCAAAGAGGAAGAAAGTACTCAAATTTTCCCAACCAATAACGAATATTTTTCAATTTTTTTAAACATCTTATATGAACTTGAGATTGAATATTATTACTAGATTTGGAAAAAAATTCATTATTGGTTGCGAAAAATTAAGTTTTTTCCTCCTCTTTCAAATTGCAGAAAATTGAGACAGATGATGTTGCTTGTTAAGCGATGATGTACTGATCATTCGCAGATACGTAAACGTTCCACGCTTTTGCGCATGCGCCAAGCGGAGACGATTTCACCAAAATAGGGTTGAAGTGAAACATGGAGAAGGAGATGTTTGCATTTTACTTAGTAGTATATAGGAAAATTTTATTTTCATTTATTGAATTGTTGTAAAGACTAACTTTTAAAAATACTTGTAAGTCAAACGAAAGTTCTGACCTAAGAAAGAACTTCCGAAAAGCACTCATCTTACACATTGTCTGTCACCCCTTTCCGTAGTAAAATCGCCCAGAAGTACTTGATTTTAGAAATGAAAATAATTAACAGTTTATCTCTGCATGCTTTGTACGTTCACCCATTTCCTTTCCCTGGTGACGGATGTTCCGGTCCAACTTCCAAGCATCCATGATATATCCACGACTATAATTCCTGTTACGTTTCGGACTCACTTGAGTGAATAATACCTTCAGCCGTTTATTTGCTCTCGGTACCCCTCAGTCAAATTTACTGCTCCGATCCTTAGCTTTCAATAGCTAGTTTTTGATTTAAAACGCTCCGTAAGGATAACAGTTTACCTCTGTATGATATGCGTTGTACGTTCACCCATTTCCTTTCCCTCGTGACGTATGTTCCGGACAAACTTCCAAGCAATCCTAATATATCCACGACTATAATTCCTGTTACGTTTCGGACTCACTTGAGTGAAGAATACCCTCAGCCCTTTATTTGCCCTCGGTACCCCTCAGTCAAATTTGCTGTTCCAACATTTACTTGCGGTCTTTGACTCCGAGCTGAACAAACTCTGAAGAGGTCGAGGTAATCGAGTTAAGAAGCGCAGGGGCGAGATAAAATATTCTCTTTGAGGAACAGATGTACTCGGACAATGCGTTTCATTAGAAGGAGGAAAAGTGTGATTTATCATCTGAATCCTGTGATTTATGCACATTTTGACGTGATTGTGTTCGGGACTCATTTTGGCATATGCTGTACGTACTTATATAGTGATGCGAACTAAAACTAAGAAAACGGAACTTCGGCAAATGAGATTCTATATGATTACGGATCTTACTGTGTATGTAGTTCAGTAAATGTATGTAAAAGAATAATAAGGAAAGGACACCCGAATTGACTGGATGATTATGGAAGTTTTGGAGATTATTATTAATGATAGATTTTGTTCGAAGCATCCCTTTTTCTAAGCGTGACTTGGTTACAGTTTTTAGAATACATGTTTTTATTTGAAATATTAAACTTTTCGAAAGACCTAGAGACGTTAATTTGTCTTTTATCTTCTTTTTACGTTCTTCAATCTTGCTTTCATGTATTAATTATTCCCACTATTGTATAAGTATGAGAAAATTTAAAAACCTGTCATATTTGGAGAAAGTGTTTCATTTGCTGATGCAAGCTGAAACTAAGATTACAGTATTCAGTTGTTTTAGGTCCTTCAGATTGAAGGTTTAAAAAAAATTGGAATTTCTATTATTTGAAATTATTTTCTTGCAAAATATTTTTTCAAAAGTGAAAGTACAATCATAACCGAAGAAAATGCACATTTTTGTATTTAATTCCTTTATTTTGAAGTGTTGTTCTGAAAGATCCAGCACTAGTAGAAGTGAGAAACCCAGTAAGATAGATCTCAGAAAGAAAGGAAACAAATACAATTTTGGAATGCCAATAATATTCTGTTTTGAGTCGGTTTAGTGTTTCTGACTCAATTTCCATATGGAAGGTTCAATTGCCACCTTCTATGATCCAGTATTTAGTAGACGTCAGATATAACAGCACTAGTTATAATACAGCGACCGTTGGTAATAAGCTATCACTAGCGATGTTCTTTGAAAGAATACATTACAATATGTTTGAAGAAAATCATCGCCAAATTTCCTTCCAACACTTACTTAAATTTCTTTCTTATACATATCTAGATATTCTTTTTCAAAGACAATATGATTAGTATACTGTATTTTTTGGATCCAGTGACCTTTGGGTCGAATTCTTTGAATTATTAGATTCATATAATCTGCATTCCTGTCAGAGTAAAATTACTGTCAACAATGTATAAGCAAAAGTTCTAGAGTTTCCGATGGAACTTCAACAACAATTTTCAATTCTGATATAATCGTGACTATTCCATTCGTGATTATAAAATTTCATTATAGAATGCAGATAAGAAGTATTAAACTAACAAGATGGAGAAATTTTTTGAGTTCATTTGTTGATATAAAATCGGTTGTATTTTACTATACTCTGAAAATACCATACTTAAGATTGTTATCGACGCAGAATTTCGTCGCTTAACAAACAACACTACCTATCTCAATTTTTTGAAATTTCAAAGAAGAAGAAACAAACGAATTTTTTGCAACCAATGACGAATATTTCTGAACTTTTTTAAGATCTATTATGAACATGAGATCACATGTTCCAACCAGACGTGAAAAAAAATACGATTGACGAATATTTTTGAATTTTTTTAAGATATATTATGAACATGAGATCACATGTTCCAACCAGACATGAAAAAAAATATGATTGACGAATATTTCTGAATTTTTTTAAGATATATTATGAACATGAGATCACATGTTCCAACCAGACGTGAAAAAAATACGAATGACGAATATTTCTGAACTTTTTTAAGATCTATTATGAACATGAGATCACATGTTCCAACCAGACGTGAAAAGAAATTTAGAAATATTCCATATTGGTTGCGAAAAATTCATTTGAATCTTTCTATTTGAAATTTCAAAAAATTGAGATAGGTGCTTGTTAAGCGACGGTTTGGTAGATTCCTTCAATATCTGCGCTTTGCCCTTTTTCCATACTTCAATAACGCGGGAAATCTTCCTCTATTTAAATTTTTATTTATATGCGTTAGAATAACACTATATATCATATCCCAACTTCTGAATAATTCAATCTCCAAAATATACACTTCATCAACCTTATCGGACTGTCACTCCCATTTATTCAGGCGTCTTTAGACTCGCAAATAAGGTAAAGTCACCCCAAATTTAACTATATCGAATATCTGCGTCTTTATAAAATTCATTTGCTCGACTTCGATTCCGAAATCCTCTCCGCAGGAAAACTCCACCTCGTTTGCATTCAATACGATCTTTCCAAATAAATGTATTGAGGCAGGATCCGAAATGAAATTCTGCTTAAACTCGGCAGTCTTTTCTGTGTGAGAATGTAGATTTATTCACCATCTTTCACCAACGCCCTGGCACGTCGGGAACGTGACAAATCACCATTTATCCAAATGCGAAATGGGACTGCCTCTAATGTTTTTAGGCACCCTCCCGGAATCATCACTACCGGAAATCAAGTAGGTGCTACTGCCGGAATCCCCCGCCCCACTCCGGCAAAGGATAATGGCAGCAAATTACCGAATCACTGTAAGATGGATCGCTTGAAGACACTGACAGTGAGCGATCTCTCGAATAATTCGTAGGATTTTTCGCTGCGTCTGCAGACGAATTAGATTAGGAAAGAGAATGGAATTGATGGCGAATTGAACATGGAACCCTTTTACATTCCCAGTTTTGTCTGCCGAAATATATTGAGTGACGTATCCTCCGCTGCACTCATGCATTCCCGGGGTTGATGAGAAAACAAGGAAGAACCGATTGCTCGATATCTGTTGATTCCCATTTCGTTTCCCTGTAAACTGGATTCGAAGAACCGTTTGTTTCTAGAAAAAGGATTTTCTGTTAAAAAATAGCGCAGTTTGATCTTTCTCCTATTTCACTGATGATAAGAGTTTCTTGTTTATTTTCAATGCTGGAGCAAATACGAGATTTTGCTCTATTATGCCACTCACCATTTGAGAAGAAATGTATTTTTTTCTTTTAGAATTACTAGATATTTGCGTCTGTTACTTAGTTTTATTGTTTGAAATTGATGCGGAGTCACTTATTTATAAATAGTTTTCATATTTGGACTTGAAAAATCCAACCGACGTCCAATGTTCTTTAATGGAAAAGTCCACAAAGCTAAATTCTAGATACTTAACACAGCTATCTTCTATCTACGAATATCAAAACTTTTCATACTCTAGAAAGGAGAGATTTATTTCCCACCTGCATGTAATAAATTACATAATATTTGATAATTCCGTCATCTCATTAGCGATTATAGCGGAGGCTAAACGCTCATTAAATATTTCCAACTCTCAATAAAAAAAAAATGTTTCCTCTTGCTTAAGATTGTATAGTTTGACACATTATTTCTGCAGGAAGCTGATTTCATCCACACCTTAACCAGTAACGACGTGCAAGGGATTGTCCGATACTCCACTCCACGTAAAATGTGAAAAATACTGACTTTCTTTTGGTCAAAATGAGTCAAATCCAGGCTAACTGTCTTGGCTCGATTTAAGAGCATGGTGCGGTCCGCCATGTTGATTTTTTTTCCTCTCCAAATTAATTTCTCGCCAAATGTGGTAACTTTCTTCATTTTGTTGGCAACCCTAAAACTTTGCCAGAATTTCTAATTTGTACAAGAATTTGAGAAAATCCATGCTAAATTTCATACAATTTTATGTACTATTTCCAATTTTACGTACTATTTACATTTTTTGCCATGGCTGTCATTAGAATCGCCCCCATCTTGAAACCATCCAAGATGACGGATATTTGGCGACTTTTTGGATGGTTAGCGCATTTTTCCAGTTTGGCGAGAAACCGCACCATTACCGCTGCCTTTAAGGACATATTCAACGGACGGAACGTGTTTCAAGAAAAACTCCTCTATTTTTTTATTGGAATTTACCATACGGGATGTGAAACACCCCTTTGCGCGTCATCGAGTCAGGAAAATAACGTTGTCTCACTATTTAAGTTTTAGTGAGGAAACAAGTGGTTTCTAGAATATTCCATATTTCTGAAATGGAGATTTTTGCGATTACATGACTTTTAAACTGGATAATAGTGTAAGTGAAGATGTCAAGAGAATGCAAAAGTAATATTATTCTGGGCGTAATGTAACTGTAGTTAGCAGGTACAATTGTTATCCGCTTTCACAAAAACTATTGCAGGAAAAGCTTGAAACTGAAGAAACTATTCTGAAAATTAAAAATGTATTGCGCCCTAAATTTATAGGATCTAAAGATAAAGCCCATCATAATTCTTATTTGGATTTCTAAAAAAAAATGGTTTCATGTGTACCTAAGAAAATTCAAAGCAATAATTTTCGATCCAAATTACATGACGATTATTATATTCATGTTTCTTTACTACAAAAATCGTTGAAAACATGTATGTAAGAAATATACTTATATGCTCGCAATGCGATGACTAATATTGTTACAAGAGTCTTACTGTGGGTGTATGGAGTAAACAGTCCAACACACAGGATAATAGAGAATGACGGTTAATTTACAAATGTGCAGAAAAACACGTAGCACAGGTACAGGAAACAATAGTTCTTGCACAGATTACCAATGCAAACAGACAACAATTCTCAGGTAAAAACAGTTCAGCACTTTGTTATCTAACAACACAAACAGTCAGCAAATAACTAGTAACGATAATAACTGCACTTTCAATAGCGCTCAGCTCACCAGCTTCCTAGCTCGCACTGAAGAAAAAACTCTAAAGTCGTTCCCAATGGATCAACGCTGCTACAGCTCAGCGTCTAACAACTTACTAGCTCGCATAGCGGATAGAACTCCAAAGACGTTCGCGCTCCAAGGCGATCCCAGTCGATCAATGCACCCTCCGTCATCCAAGCGCTCTCCTTATATAATCTCCCGCGGTAGGCCGTGACGTCACATGGAATCTTCTAGTACATTCAAGCGTATCTCCTCTGCTAATAGAGATATCGAGAAGATTCCAGCACCTTTGAGATCCCATATTTCGCCGCCAAATTTGTCGCCAAGATGGTTGCCAAGTTTGTCGCCAAGTGCAGGGGTCCAGACATGGCTGCTGTCGGTCATCTCATACTTACCCCTGTAAAACTCTTTTCCCAACCATAAGACTCACAGTGATGGGAAGCGACTTTCAATGTTTGTAACAATATAATGTATCATTTAATAAATTTTTAGTCTAAAATTTTTTTCTTGTATAAATAGAACTGTTTGCATGAATCAATTGGAACAGATATAGCACAAAAATGTTGCTAGCTTTGCTTAAATAGCGAAATAACGAATTGGGGTGTCTCACACCCCCTTGCTCGTCTTCGCGTTACTCTTCGTATCTCACGTCCTCCCGGATTAAGAGGCAGATGAGAGTCATCATAATTTATTTCGATGATTCAGTTTAAGCATCCTTGCATTTAAATTTCGACGGTGGCGGGTTTAGAGAAGGAACCACACATTCACTAAATATTCGCAGGAGATGTATTGAAAATCGCAAAATATTCAGTTTTAAAATGAATTGGTATGCTGTTTAAAATTGTAGAGGGACGAGACTCATGTTTATATGGAATGTAGCTGTTGAAGAATTAATTCAATTTCAGGAACCATTTTTATTAGATGGTTAAGTTCCACGACACAGTACATTAAAAGGTACAAGACGCAAGACAGAGAACAACAACACAAGACAAGTACACAGAAGAAGAAGAGAGAGAAGCATCATGGGAAAAACCCGAATGGCTCTAGTAGCGCCACCTACCATAAAAAGGAGAAGGCAGTGAATTGTAACCGCTACAAAATCTGATTTATAAAGTTAATGAAAAACATATATGCTTTAAAAACAGATTCAGAAACTATTCCTCCTAGTTTCATCTGCCTATTCAGTGATGCATTCTTACGTCTAGATGATGGCGAAACTAGGAAGAAATTATTGATAAACATCCGGTTCTTTTTTAAACGAAAATGAAAGAATCGTTTATTTCTGGAAAAAGATTTTGCGTTAAAAATAGCAGCGTTTGATCTGCTGCTGTAGCGTAGATAAGATGAGCAAATTGTGTGTTTTTATAATTTAGGATACAATGCAATATTATCCGAGCAATCATCTATAATTATATGGTTCTAAAAATGCGATATTTTCATTTCTAGTTAGAATTTGTAGTTCTAATAATTGCAATTATTATTTGCTGAGATATTTTGATAATTTCATTTTTTGTATCTCAACAGACAACTGTAACAACCTATGTGATACCCACTGTGCTGACCGTCAAAAGTGCTGTCTTGAACGTATAACAATTTTTTGACAAAAATATTTTCTTTCCAATATATTGTTACGATTTGAATGGACTTTATTCAAGACGGCACAAACAGAAATTTATGTACAGTTATTATCTATATTAGATTTGGCCAAATCTTTCTGTAACGATCAGAATTGTGGGCGTGGTTTGTGGTTTGGCTACGTGCCAGATATTCAGACCAGACAGTTGGTCTACAAATTAGCATACACACACAGGGATAATGTTTTGATTGTGTGATTTAATAGCAATACCAGAATTTATTTATTTTCCTAATATAATCTTTTAGCATTTTTTTGTTTCTTTATTTTAGCTTCCTTTCTCTTTTTATTTTATGTTGATTCACCGGATTGAATTATGATATGTCCTTCATTTTCTTTCTTTTTATTTAATTCATGCACACAGAACTATTTAGAATAAATCAGTTTTTGTTTAAAAGTTTCTTTCTTTTTCGTACTTAATTTTGAAAATGAATATTTATATATTTTATATTTAATATTTTTCCCTTAACCGTTCTTACACCGAAATGTTCATTTTACTTAAAGATTTGCGTTCATCAATTAATAATTTTTTATTCGTTTTTCTGTTAGTGGATTTTGCAATATTTTTACTCCGACAAAACGAAAGTTAGTGTCAATTGATTCATCAATTCACTGGCAATATGCATGAGATTTTTTTCAACAACTTTCTTTAGTAAATCTGTGACAATCAGATCTGAGATAATGTTGGCAAGCGAAAAGCCCGTCTTGGACGGGCACAAATCGTCTAGTTTACAAATATTTATAGTTGGTAAATCAAGAGCAATCCTGTCTTTAGAAGATCACAGCAGTTCAAACCAACTTACAGCATTTGTAAAAATTCACAACAGATATTACCAATAAATCTCAACACAGCCCTCAAAAGTTTCTTATTAACTCACTAGCTTGCATGCTGATCTAAATCTAACTGACAACTGACTCTTTTGGTTTGAGAGCTTGCGTTTATACCTTTTTAACAGAAAATGACGTCAGTAATTGGAAGTGATGTAATCTCTAGAAGGTTCAAGACATTTCTGGTTCATAATAGAGATATATCCACAGTCAAGGATCTTTCCAGAAAATTCCTTTTGTCGCCAAAATCGCCAACTCTGTCGCCAAGTCACCAAATGCGGTGCCAAAAACATCGCCAAGTCATTGAATCTACAGAATTCGTAACAATATTATCTTTGAAGCATCTCTGTTTTGAAGCTGTATGCTTTCCCATTCCTGAAAATACAGTTTTATTTCTAATTCCTACGTACTTCTCTCTTAGTATCAGTAACTTCATTATCAAGTATAGTTGCTGACGAATTTAGCATTAAAAATTTCTTTATCGAACGAGAAATGTTTCCCTGCATGACTTCAGACTTCGAAAGGATCTCCTCCTTTGCCTTTTGTTGGGAAATTTCGGGCTAAGAGAAGCAATATTTGGCGTGATGCAGAAAATGCTTACAAAAAAGTTTTCCAAATACTTTGAATACATTTCGAATAAAGTCCTTAGCCCTTGATAAAATGGACTAGAATGGATTCCTTGCTTGCTTAATTCAATTCCCTCTGAGCTTATCTTAGATTTTTTGTCTTTCTTTGAATGATTTTTATTTCCATTGTTTTTTTTTCACCCAGTTGCAATTGCGCGCTACTTAAACATTGTATATGTTTTATTGTTTAAATTTTGTTACTTTGTTGTTTCTGTTTAAAGTTTAAGTTAAATTTATTTTACTTTTCCTAGTTCATTGTTCTTAAAGATTAATATTTTGATCTAATGTTAAATTGTATTACTAATTTATTTGTGATTCTATTATATTCTGTGTACAGTTCGTAAACAGTTAACGACAAATACATGTATAAAGTTTTAAATCTGGCAGTCAGAGAGTTTTTAAATTAGTTACTATATGATTGTAGAACTGAATTAAAATCAACGAAGAAACAAAATCATAAGAAAATTATTTCGTTGCTCTATTTTTGTTAAATTAGGACATTAGACGTTCAATAAAATGTTGAAAGAATCGTTTATATTAAAAAATAATGAATGTTTCATTAAATTATCAAATAAAATTGCATTAAGTATCTAAAAAATATACATATTTGCGTGCGAGAGATATTTTTTTGAAGAAATGAGTTTTAAAATTCCGATTAGTATTCAGAAGTAAAATATTTTAGAAGTCATCTCATTTTCTAAGAAACAACAAATTCTCCAAAGAAAATTCGAAAAATTATAACAAAATATTTGGAGTAAAACTGTAAAAAATAAGGTTAAGCAAGTAAATAACACAATTTTTGGAATAAAATTTTAAAATTCACTTCACAGGCTTTATTTTTATAAGGAACTTTTTTGTGCATTTAAAGAAGATTTATAGGTACTTTTCCGTTAGCGGGGGCAAGCGAAAAATCGCCAAATAATGTAGAATTCCGCCAAATTTTGGCGACATTTGCGCCCGGCTAACGGAAAAGTACCGATTTATATGCTTCTGAAACAAATTGCGAAAAATCAAAACAAAAAAAATCAAAATACTATCGACTGAACTTAAATGGTGCAGTTTCAAACTACTAACTTATGCTTCTTTCTTCACCAATTCGTATGTGTTATGATTAGAAAGCAGTTGTGCAGAATGTTCAGCTAACAGACAACTTTTGTATTGTTTTCCTAAACCTGGAATGCTGGATTGTTAAATGCATTTATAAGGATGTAAGTGGTAGGAAATATTTGGTTATTTTCTTCTTCATTCACGTTTATGGAGGTTCATTTATGCCTTGTTTCCTTGAAGACAACAAGGAACATTCATTGGTCTCTTTCCTTCTTATTTTATAATGAGGAATGGGAAATTTCATCTTCTAGTTGATAAATGCATAAAAGACCTAAGCAGTAATGGCGCTCTATATTTTACGCATACCGAAGTTCGGTTCATAATAAACATGGCTTAGAACTTGCTTGGGTAACCAAACATTAAAATTTTATCTAATAGAACACAATCCGCATAATAAAGTAAAGTTCAGTATTGCTGATACTAAATCTTTCTCTAATGGATTCGTGAAAAGTGGCATTACCTAACGAAAGTGGAGTGCATAAATTCTTAAATTTCTTCGATAAGAGAACTTCTGACAGAGAGCCAAGTGCGTTCAATAGCAAATCTCTCGTCTCTGATTAGTTTCAGTTGCTCTTGAAGTTAGGAAGTCTATTGACGATCAACATTAAAAGCAATTAGAACGATGTTTCGACAATTTTTTTTGTTAGCTGCAAAGGAATTCACCAAATATAAACTTTTCTATTAGCTAACTTTTACAATTAAATCTGATTTATTGAATTTCTTATTCAGTGATGTTTAGGCGAAGTACTCGTAGAATAAATCTTACAGAGTGTTTTCAAAATTAATCACGCAATAAAGGTGAAACATTGGAAGAAAATTTTAAAGGCATTCTCATTAGAATTTCATCCATTAATTTTTTTGTCATTTTATAGCTTTCAAATTTCTGCCCAAACAATTCTGCTGCACTTTTCATACTTTGTTATAGAGACTGTTTTCTATTTCTTCTTTGTGAATAAATGTTTTTCCTTTCTAATACATACCGGAATGGGTTCAGGCCTTAGAGTATAATAAATCATTAGACCTTAAAGTCGTTTTCCTCTACAGAAAACCTATTCCAGTTTTGAATCTGCATGGATAAATGGCCTCTGATGAAGTCATCTACCAGATTCTTACTTCTTATCGTTGTCTGCTTTTATTTTTGTATTTTTAACACTTCCACAAATAAAATTCCCTTTATTAGTATATTTATTTGGTCTGCTACGCTACAATGGTTTATGCCGTGAAATATTTTCTTTTTTAAAGAAGCCTAAATAAATTGAGAAATAATGAGTAACTTAATTTACTTCTAAAACGCTTAAAAAGAAAAGGTGGTATGCGCCAAAGAAGTTAGAAACTTCAGAAAACTCAATTTGACGAAATTATACTGCTAAGAATCAAATGCCAATGTAAATTTCAGAATAAGCACTGACAACTGTTATTAATTATGCATAGTTTGGAACACCACATTGAACAAATACTGATCCATTGCAAAATAGACTTTTTATGCTGAAATTAATTTCGAGAAATACAATCTTAGAACTGTTTCTGTAATATTTTGTAATATACCATATGTTTATACGCCCATACATTTTACTAAAATTCAATAATAATAAAGGATCCGATGCAGCCTCTTGAAAAGGGAGTTCTGTACGGTTTAAACGATGTTGGAGAACATTGCGCTGGAATTGCATTTTTTCACATGAAAAATCTCCTCTCTCCTTCGTAAAGAAAAGGCGTCTAATTGGGCAACTTCTGAAGCGATAGAACGAATTAGGCTAGGTTTTCTCACCATGGATTACCTAGGGTATAAACGAAAAGAGCATTGATTAAAGAATATAAAAATAAGAGCACATAAATACAGAGAAGAATAACAGAATATAATGTTTAAAAATAAAAAAGAATCATGAAAACAGCAATACGCTTTTACGTGTGTGTGTGCACAAACTGTAATAAATATCCTCAACTTAACCCTCGAGGAGGCGCATCGGCCTGCGAGGCCCGGCGCCTGCAAGAATTTATTACAGAAAGTTAACCCCTCAACGAAAAACTCCAGATTCAAAGTAGCTGCATTCTAGGTCATTTACTTGATGACCACATGTATTTCAAGAATTTCCGCTCAAGTGTTATATCAGGAAACAGAAGGTAGGGCCTCCGAAGCCCGATGCGCGCTCGTGTTTCTGTGTAGGATTACTAAATAGAACATATAGATCGCGAAACTTTATCGCTATTCGAACTACTAATATGAGATGTAAAGGTAAGAAAGGATTTTAGTTGAAAATCAACTAATTAAGAATCGATTAACGAAGAAAATAAAGTAATTGCTCCTGTTGAATTGGTTAGAGATCATATGTCGAATTCTGAAAAGTAATTAGAGAATTAATGGAATATTTGTGAGTCCACCGATTATTTAGAACAAGGTTGGAGTTAAAAAGTGGTGTAGTAAACGGTAAGATGGGTGGAATAAATAGAATGGTGTAAAATAGAACCTCTCAAAAATATGAGATCTCTTTACACAAATATTCATTATACAACTACCGGAAAACTTTGATGAAGAGAAAGTTGCATACCGGCTCAAAATCCTTAGAAATGCTTTTCGATGAGACAGATGATGCATTAATACTTATATCCAGAATAATTCGGGTAATTTTAGACGGGAAGGACGGCATTTTCATAAATACCATTGCAAATACAAGTATTCATCATTTTTTTACAATTTGATGCGCTCTCTAGAAGAGATTTATCTCAAAATTATTTTATTAATGTTGCATATTCTGTACACTAGTGCAACAAATGTTTCCTATTGTTACAAAAAGTCTTTCTGTGGGTGTATGGTATAAACAGTTCAACACGCAGGATAATGAGGAATGAAGGTTTATTTACAAATATGCAGGAAAACACGTAGCATTGGTACAGGAAACAATAGTCCTTGTACAGAATAGCAATGTAAACGGACTACAATTCACAGGTAATAACAGTTCAGCACTTTGATATTTAACAACGCAAACAGTCAGCAAATAACTAACAACCACAATAAATGCACTTTCAATAGCGTTCAGCTCACCAGCTTCCTAGCTCACACTGCAGAAGAAACTCTAAAGTGGTTCCCAATGGATCAACACTCCTACCGCTAGACGTCTAACACCTTACTAGCTCGCACAGCGGATAGAACTCCAAAGACGTTCGCGCTCCAAGGCGATTTCAGTCGATCAACACACACCCTCCGTCATCCAAGCGCTCTCCTTATATAGTTTCCTGGCAGGCCGTGACGTCACATGGAATTATCTAGTACATTCAAGTGTATCTTCTCTCCTAATAGAAATATCGAGAATATTCCAGGACCTTTGAGATCCCATATTTTGTCGCCAAATTTGTCACAAAATCCCCAAGATGGTCACCAAGTTTATCGCCAAGACGATCTCCAAGTTTGTAGTCAAGGTCGGGGAACCAGGCGGCATAATACCAAACTTTACAGGAATAGGGACAATGGAGAAATTTCGAGCGTGCTGATTGGTTGTTTCAGCAGCGTCACGTAAGATGTCATAAACTTACTGTCTAGTTACCTTATAGTGGTGATCAAAGTACATTTAAAGTTTATCTTCTGATGAATATGAATTAACACCTAAAAATACGATTTTTAAACGAATTTTACTAACGAAAATACCTTTGTTATTTTCAATGAATTTCAATCTTCCTACAGCAAATTTGAGCTTGAACAGAAAGGCCTGAAATAATGAGTGTGAAACAAAATAAATATTGGCGCCATCTCTAAGCAAAATATGATAACTGCTATTTTTAATTAAATATCTTAAATTTTCTTTTTAAATAAAAATGCAGTCTTTCATTCAAATTTAAATTGAAAGCCATTAATTTTCAATGTGAATATTTTACAATGTCAATTATTTTATAATTTCTGACTTTCCAATTTTTCAAACTTTTTTTCCTATTTCTTCCTGATATTACAATTTAAGTAATAAAAAAATGAAGTAATTTATTTAGACTTTTCGTTTTGAGAAAAGGATATCATTAATAACTAAACAATTTTTCAATTTATCTACTGATCTGAAAACAGTTTAGTACATTTTTACTCCTTAACTGGAACTTATCACTTATACATGGTTACTCTTTCTCTCTCGTACATATATAATATTTATGATATCTGTATGCATAGTTTCAAACTACTGCTCATTATTAAAATTGGAAAGAGAGCCCTGATAATTAAGGGAAAGTTTCAAAAGAAAAACAAAAAAGGTGATGCTTTTTAAACTTTTGTATTTCTTATGCATTTTTTAAATTAATAATTCAATAACAAGTAATAATCTGACGTCATACGTGACGCTGCTGAAACAACCAATCAGCATGCTTGAAATTTCTCCATTGTCCCTATTCCTGTAAAGGTTGGTATTATGCAACCAGGCGTGACTGTTGCTAGTCGTCCCATACTTATCCGTGTAAAACTCTCTTCCCAACCATAAGACTCACATTGCTGGGAAACGACTTCCCATGTTTGTAACATTATTAAATTAAATGTAATTTTAAGCCCTTTTGTTGGAAAAACAGGACCCCAGGCCTGCGAGGTCTGATGCGCCTCCTCGAGTAGGTGTAAGGAACGAGCGTCCTGGCGGGTCAAAATTTTAAAAAGCAGCATACAATCCTGATACAATCTATGAAGCATCACAACTCGGAATTTGCCAATTTATTTTTATCATTTCAAAGAAAGAAGGAAACACTTCAATGATTCTATCAATCTGGTGTCAGTCGTTACGCTACATCAAGATAGGTTGTTAATTCGGAATCCGTATATAAAAGGAGGGTGTTTTAAAAGTTCCTTTCCAGTGCCGATCTTCCTAGATGAAATTCCGAAACCAATTCAATTCGTTTGGTTTGGCTCGGCAGTTCTACAAACTACTTCTCCAATAGAACTTCCTAGAACGAAGAATGGAAGAACCGTTAATCTCTACAAAACCAATCATGGAACTTCACATCGGGCTCATAGAAAGCATCTTCTTTTCTTTTATTAGGGTTTTCAACTTTTTGTGCCAAATCCCACGGCAGAGGCACTTTCTATTTTCCTTAAAAAACTGAACGTGCCACCTATTGGAGGTTCCATGCTCTGAAAAGGTTGTAGAAGAATGAAGTTAGAAATTGTTGGCAGGTCGACGAGCTATTGCCTTTGTCAGGATAACAGAAACTTATCACTCAAACTATTGATCGGGAAGTCGTTCCATTAACAACAGCAATCACGTGACTTCATTTTTCTGAAGTCTTTATTCCGACGTAATGCGCTTCAAGTATCTCTTATTTTATTCTATCAATTTATTGTTATTATCTCCTAAAGATGCAAAGAACACCTTTCTTTTATTTTTTTGACAAATTTTATTCATCTAAATTTCAAAGAAGTCCTTGACAATGATCGATTTTTTCAACTTCAAGAACAAAGAACAGAAAAACAAAGGGGAGAGTTTAATAATCTGCATAAAACAGTCGAAGCATTTTCAATTACGAAAGCTGCATATTATTTTCTCCACATTTGATCCAGAAAAATTGTAAAACGATGTTCCAAAACTGAATTTAAGGTTTAATTTATACCTTCTTTATTAAAAGAACATTTTTGTTTATTACTCACCCATAAAAAGAGCAAGCAACGAAGCATAGTATATTCCGGTAGTTCAGCGTCTTTTTAAATCCATTCAATTTTTTTCAAGTTTGCCTAAATCTTGCTCTTAATTAATTTAATTTTGTATTCGAAAATTTAATTATCATGAACAATTAGCGTTAATTTAGTAATTGTTACGCGATTTAAAGACTTAGCACAATAACAATCCGTTGATTTTTCTTTTCTGAGTGAACTATTA